>PVHY01006646.1:0-72974 GCA_004024945.1 Uropsilus gracilis
CCTTCCTTCCTTCCTTCCTTCCTTCCTTCCTTCCTTCCTTCCTTCCTTCCTTCCTTCTGTTTCTTGTTTGCTTGGCATGGATATATTTATATTTGGCTTAGGAGGTTCTCAGAGCTGTGGACAGTGTGCTTTTGATAGTCACTGCAATGGTCCAAATGAGAGGAAAGGCAGACACAGCTTAGAGAACTATCTAGAAAGATAAAAGACAGTAGGACTGAAAAATGATTGCTAGGTGGGTGAAGTGATAAAAAGTGATGTGAGAAAGAGAGAATGAAAACCAAGTTTTAACAGAGAGATCAAGAGAATGAGAACTTTTTATAGAATGACTAGAGAATTGAAGTGTAATGAGGTACTAGACTTGTGATTCTGAAATTATATGGAGAAATCTGGGCTGGATAAAAATTATTCATCTACAGTTTTCAGATGGGTAACTAGGTAAAGAGTGGGTGAGTTCACTTGTGAAGGTTAATTGATCAAGTTTGATATTATAGATATAGAAGAGAATTAGAGGGCATATAAAGCAAATAAAAGGAAGGAATTTTCCTAGGTGGTAAATATATTAACATACTTTTAGACTAAGGAGACTCTAGAGAATGGAGATTCCCATGAGTTGAGAATGAGAAAGGATTTCTCAGTGTAAATTGATAGGGACAGAGTGGAAATCTGGGTCAAAACTGGATGGAGGGTTCGGTTTTGGTTCATTCTTTGAGAGTGAAGAATGCACATTGTGTGAAGGAAGGATAAGAGAGAGAAGGAAACAGAATTCTTAAGATGGATGTGCATATATGTATAGATGTATATATCTTAATTTTCTCAATAAGAGACATATATTTGGTAAAAAATTGAAAATATGAGCATGCATGCAATATTACTGAGCATGAGAAGAGTGATACAGACTGATCTGGAATATATCATGTATCTACATCATTAGTGAAATAAGAGGCAATGACCTACCATCAGCTGAACACTTTGAATTAGTCATTTGTAGTGACTCTATTGCAAACAATAGACCATCAACCAAGTTTTAAGAAAAAAAAATCTCTTAGCTTTTATGGCTAGATATTTAAAGAATATTCTCTCTGAGTAATTTTCAAACTCTCCTTTCCTCCACATTACCTAATGCCAATGCACATGGTCCCCTGTAGTGGCAGCCATTCCAGGCTTTCATTTTATTTGGAAGGATAAGATTTGAGTTTGAGATTCTGGGATTTAAGATTTATGATATGGAGTGATTTGACTCTAAAATATTAGAGTCTGACAATGCAAATAGAAGTAAGATAGGGGTAGCTGGTAAGTTGCATGAACTAAAGAAATCAAGGGAGAGTGAGACCAGGGTCAAGAAGTCCTCACAAAGGTACATTTAGGATGATACTGGGATTGGAATAGGCAAGAGCACATTGAATTACACACCATTTTTTTAAATGAAGGAAAAGTATCAATTAGTAGACTGATCCAATTGATAGATGATAATAACAAGAAAAAAATAGGCTAGAAGTAGATGGCATAAACAATAAACAGGTGGCTCCTTCCCTCCTTCCTTCCTCCTGTGCTCCCAACTCCCTACCAGGTACAAGACTTAAGTTTGTAGGAGCACTAAGAATCAGGAGGATGGCAACTTCCAAGTGACAGAATCTTATCTTATACAAATCTAATTTTCCAGATTCAAGAGGATTTATTCATATATATTGTCAAAGTACAGAGAGAGCCAGCACTGGATGGAACTGCCTCTGGGTTACTAGCATCTTGGATGCCCTCTCAAGGGCATTTTCTTCCTCTACCTGTCACTTTGGAGCTTTTCTTTAGTTTTGCCACACAAGAAGAATTTTCCCTCTTCTCTTAGATCTAATGTGAACATTTTCAGCAAAGAACACTGGCACACACACCAATTAGGTACCTACTGCTGTCTGACCTGCGACCAGTGAGGTGGGAGGCTGCAATTGGTCCAGTGAGGACCAAGACTACAGCTCTACACTAATCATGATGCCTAGGGAGGTGGGACCAGCCAAGCTGTTTCCAGAATAAAATTCTAAGTTCTTATCATGGCCGTACCCATCAATTCTCTTGTTGGTTCTTTAACAACATCCTCGTTCCTGTCACGTAGGTTCTTCTGCTCTTCTTTTAAGACATCAAATGTGCTTCTGGATCAGATTCTCTGCCTCTACAGTTTCTCAGATATGTTTTTTCTCCCGTATGATTCAAATCCTTACTTAATTGAAGTTACTCATCTTAATTTGTCATAATACATCTTATTCAGTGGGCTTCCCCATCTATCCAGGGCAATGCCCCCTCCCTACCAATCTCTAACCTCTCCTGCTGGTTTCCTAACATTTTTTAATCTTAATGTTTATCTTGTTTCCCCCAGGGAACAGCAACCCAACGGAAGTGGAACTTTTTATCCATTTGATTTATTGCCGTGTATTCAGCAAATTGAATGGTGCCTGACTTCCTCTACCTCAAGGGGGTAGAACTCTGCAATGAGATTTATGCTCACAGTCAGATAAAGACCACATCCTTCTTTAGTTTTACCCTGATTCCCACCTGTTTCTCTCCCTTCCTTACAAGAATTTCCTGAAAATCTCTCTCTAATCAATCAGACTCATGAGTCCATGACTCAGGTTCTGATTCTAGGGAATCCAACTTAACATCTATATTAAAACCATCTCTTTTTATGTATTATCAAATAAAAATCTTAAGGGATGGTCTTTTCAATAAGTTAAGTGTACTAAAGTTTTGAAAAGTAAGACTGGGGATCTGGTGAGGGATCTAGGTTTTTTTTTTTTGTTTGTTTGTTTGTTTTTGTTTTTTTTTTTTTTTTTAGACTAAGTCTCGCTATTTTTGCCTGTGGAACCACAGGCTCTAGTTGCCTCGGGTATCATGGACTCAAACAATCCCCAGCCTCAGCTTCCCAGGTAGCTGGGATATCAGGCGCGTGCCACCATGCCCAGCTATTTTTTTGGAACTAGGTCTCGCTACAGGCCCCAGGAGGGACTCAAACTGCGATCCCTAGTCCTGGCCGCTTCATAGGCTGAAGCTTACAGGCACGAGCCACCGTGCCCAGCCATCTGGTGAGGAGGAATAGAGCAAAGAATGCGGGTAGTACTTCTCCAGGGAAATAGAATAAGCCAGTTCCTCTACTGGTTCCTCATTCACGGAATATGGGAGATTGAAAGAAGCATCTGTTCCAGCTGTATCTGAAAAGAAAGTCCAATTTTGATTAGGACAAAAGAGTAAAGGAAATGAACATGTAATGAAGAGGTAGAGGGTATATAAAGAGGTTTTGGTCTTTTTATTGGCAAGGAGGATCAAAAGGCAAGAGTGGAAATGTTTGGAACATCAGAGAGAAGGTAGAGGAGAGGATGCAGAGAGTAGTATGGAGATGAGAGCTTGAAGAGAAAGTATTTTGGAAGATTTTTGTTGTGTGAGCAGCCTGTTTGTGATGCCAATTATAGTGCAAACATTATCAAGTTTGGGTAGGTTTTTTCTTGGTTTGAGCAGTTACACTTATTGTTCTAGCAGTTACACAGACACACCAGGCGGGGCAGGGCCAGGGCAAGGGGGCATGGGAACCTTATGAATCTTCATTCTCTTTTCCTGGGCTCTCTCTCTGGCATTTCCTTGATGTTCCCTCACTCTGTTCTTTTCTCTATGTGCCACCTCTCCTGCTATCTCACTCTGGGATGAAGCTGCTTTTAGCCCTGCCTCCCAGGCCCAGATGTGCCCACTCAAACATGCACACATGTTTGAGTGTAACCATGGACAGTCACGGGGAGGGGAGGGTGCAGTACCACACATACCGATCATTGAGGCAGATGGAGGAAAAATTCCTGACCAACTCATTTTTCCTATTGTTCTATTTCTGAGGTAACAAGGAATGACGGGAAGAGATTGATATTAATTCCAAATAATATTGAAACTGGAACTACTTGTTTTAGAGGCAGCCTCTTTGGGGGTGGGGTGAAATGTGATTGCTTTAAAAAGGTAATCTTGATTTCCTGGTAGATAGCTTACTCTTTCAGGGACTGGGCAAACAGGCTCAGAAGAGACAGAGTACCTGAGAGATTGAGAAGCCACATCTGGGTAAAACTTGAGTAGATTTTGCCCCACATACTATATTTTAAACATATAATATGTGTTTAAAAAACAAACAGCATTGAAATACTGTTAGCAACAGCTTAGTACTAAATACAAGCAATTATTAATCCTCAGATGATAGTGTCTCATTATTGTACTCTAGAAACCACATACTAAAACTTACTTTAGAAAGCAAAAAAAAAAAAAAAAAAAAACAATTTCTGAAAATTCACACAAAATTTTGTGTTTATGTATTGTTGTGTTTGCTTGGAAGAGAAGGGTCCTAACTTTCATCAAATTGTTTGTCAGGATTTTGTGTGATTACAATTGTTCTTAAAATCTCAGCAGAGGAACACACACCTGGTTCTTTCAAAGATCTGTTATTGTTCTTATTTCTCTGATTACTTAGCTAACATTGATATTTATTTAAGGATAGCTGAATATGTATGGGTTTATTATACTTGAGATATTGTTAAATTATTTTGTATTACTTCCTAATTGGTGGATGTATGACAGGGAGAAGCATTTTACAGTTAGTTGAGTAGTTAATATCCTCTTTTAAAATGACCACTTAGTAATTCAGAAAGCAGGTGATTCCAATACAATTGTCTTAGTTTGCTAAAGAGAATGCTTCAAATGGGATTCAGTTGTATGTGATTTATTGAGATTCATTCTTAAAAAACCCTTGTAAGGGAGGAAGTGAAGTAAGATAAGAAAGGGGAAGGGGCCAGACAAGGATGTGGTGTTAGTCCAAGTGTGGGAAGTTTAAATCTCATTCCAGAACTGCTCCAATTTGAGGTAGAGACCAGGGTTTTGTATTTTATTTTTAGTTGCTGACCACCTGGTGGGGATGAGGACCAACATATGATGGTGGAGATGTGACGACAGAGGTGATAGTGGTGACTGTGTTAAGGATGGTGAGAGTGTAGTGCTCCCTAGTGAGGTAACTCTAGTCAGCTCAGGGCTAATCTATGGAAAAAGTAACAGGTGTAAACCTTCAATTCACCATTGGTGGCAACGGAGGGAGTGAGTATATTTTTGTGTAAATGATCTGGAAAAGTCGCCAACAATGTCTATTATGACATTTAATAAAATTCATTCTATTTCAAAAGACAACATGCCTTTGAAAAATTAATGATCAAAGCTATATTGAATGTCTATTATATAGAAAATATTTCTTTAATTTAGTGGAAATTTACCTTGTCACACACTAGCAATGTAACTATCACTTGTTAGAATGATGAAAGCTAATACTATTTATTTTTTATTAACCATTTTGTTGTTTACATATATGTATACATATATATGTATATATATGTATATATATATGTATATATATATACCTTATCACTTGTGAACCTTTATCTTGATCTTCTTGGGCTCCTCTCCCCCTTCCTAGCTTCTTGCCCCAGTTCTATTAGCTTATCTTGACTTTTTCTTTCTTTTTTTCTTTTTCTTTTTTTTTTTTTTTGGTTGTTACTCCTTTATCTATAGGTGAGTCTCTATGGTTTCTTCTTTTTCTTTCTGACTTATTTCTGCTAATATGATTCCCTCTAGGTCCATCCATGTTATAACAAATGCATCACATTTGTCAGTTTTGGTGCAGAATAATATTCCATTGTGTAAATATGCCACATCTTTTTCAACCATTCATCAATTTTGGGACATTTGTGTTGTGTCCATATCCTGGCTATTGTGAATAGTGCTGTGTTAAACATCTGAGTACTGGTGTTTTTTGAATCAGTGTTTTAGTGTCCTTTGGGTAGATTCCCAAGAGAGCAATTGCTGGGTCAAATGGTAGTTCCATTTTTATTAGTTTGAGCCTCCTCCACACAGTTTTCCACAGTGGCTTGATCAGTTTTCATTCCCACCAGTAGTGTAAAAGTGTCCCCTTCTCTCCACATCCACACCAGCACTTGTTGCCCAGTTTGTTTTTTTTCTTTCTTGATATGGGCCATTCTTACTGGTGTAAGATGGTATTTCATTGTGACTTTGAATTACACTTCCCTGATTATTACTGATGTTTTCTCATAATGCCTATTGGCCATTTGTATTTGCTCTCTGGAGAAGTGTCTTTTTAGTTCTCTCCATTTTTTGACTGGGCTTTTGCTTTGATTTTGTTAAGTTGTGTGAATTCTTTGTGGACCTTTGTTATCAGACCCTTATTACTTATACGGGGGGGCAAACATTTTCTCCCATTAGGCTGGGTTTCTTTTTGTTTTGATATTGTCTCTTTTGTTGTACAGAAGGTTTTTAGTTTGATGTAGTACCAGCTGTCTATGTTTTCCTTCCTTCATTCTTTCTTTTTTGGTAGCATCTGTAGAAGTGTCCTGAAAGGGTTTCTGAAGTCTTGGAGTGTTTTGCCTGTATTTTCCTCTATGTTTTTATGGTTTCTGGTCTTCCATCCAAATCTTTTATCCATTTGAGTTGGTTTTTGTACATGGTCGGAGGGAGTTATCTAGGTTCATTTTTTTTTTTATTTTTATTTTTGCAGGTAGTGGTCCAGTTTTTCCAGCACCGTTTATTGAAGAAGCTATCCTTATTTCAATGTATGTTTTTTTGCCTCTTTGTCAAAAATTAATGGACAATACATGTGTGGCTTTATTTCTAGCACTCAATTCTGTCCATTGGTCTGATTTTCTGTTTTTGTTCCAGTACCATGTTGTTTTAATTATTATGGCTTTTCAATGTAATTTGAAGTCTGGGATTGTAATACCTCTGTTCTCTCTTGGTCAGGAGGGTTTTGGATACACAAGGTCTTTTGTTATTCCTTATGAATTTCAGTAATTTTTATTCTATCTCTTTAAAGAATGTTATTGAGACTATAGATTGCTTTGGGTAGGATGGCCATTTTGAGATTATCAATTCTTCTAATCCATAAGCAAGGATTGTCATTCCTCTTTTTAAAAATATCTTCTTCTATTTCTTTTAACAATGTTTTATAGTTTGCTTTGTATAGATCTTTCACATCATTTGTTAACGTTATTCCCAGGTATTTAATTACATTGGTACAATGGTAGTGGAGTGGTTTTTTTTTTTTTTTTTTTCAATTTCTTCTTCTGACTGCTTTTTTGCATATAAAAAGAACACTGGTCTTTGTGTGTTGATTTTATATCCAGCTACCTTGCTGAACTGGTTTATTATTTCAACTACTTTTTCTGTGGATTTTTTTGGGTTTCCTTACACAGAGTATCATATTATTTGTATACAATGCTGGCTGTATTTCTTCTTTCCCTATTTGTATTCCTCTTATGACTTTCTCTTGCCTTATTGCCCTAGCTAGAACTTCCAGTATTATGTTGAATAGTAATGGTGAGGGTGTGCATTCTTGCCTAGTTCCAGATCTTGACTAAAATGATTTCAGTTTTTCCCCACTAAGGATGATGTTTGCTGTGGACTTGTCATAAATAACTTTTATTATGTTGAGATATGTTCCTTTTAATTAGACTTTTTCCAGGCATGTCATCATGAATGGATGTTGAACTTTATTGAATGCTTTTTCTGCATCCATTGATATGATCATATGGTTTTTAGTTTTCTCCTTGTTGGTGTGATGGATTGATTGATTTTTAGTTGTTAAACCATCTCTGATTTTGTTTAGAATTTTTGCATCTGTTTGCATTAGGGAGATTGGCCTATAGTTTTCTCTCTTTGTGCTATCTCTGGTTTTGATTTTAGTGTAATGTTTGCTTCATAAAATTTATTCTGTAGTTCTCCTTCTTTGTTGATTTTTTGGAAGAGTTTTAGTAATAAAAGCATTAATTCATCTTTGAATGTTTGGTAGAATTTGTTTGTGAAACTGCCTGGTCCTGGGCTCTTGTATTTAGGGAGAGTTCTGATGGGTACTTCAATTTCACTGCTTGTGACTGGCCTGTTTAAGTCTTCTAGTTCATCTTTGTTCAAATGTGGTTGACTGTATCCTTCTAAGAATTTGTCCATCTCATACTGGCTGTTGTAATACTCTCTTTTTAGGTCATCATTTGGTTTTCCAGAACTGTTTTCTTTGCTGATGAAAGTTCTACATATTAAAAGAAACTGGGGTTTGGTGAAATCAAGCATACTGGATCTGGGAAATCTCTGTCAAATTTCGTTTAGTCTTAGGCAGTAGTTCAGCTTCAGCTTCCATCGAAACTCCCTCTATGGCTTGTTAGAGTATGGATGCCAGTCTTCCATCCCTTACTGAGTTTCTGATTTAATAGGTCCTGTGGTCAAGCTGGGAAATTTGTAGTGCAAACAGAAAGATGAATCTTCCAGTGCTTTCACTTAACTCTGGAAACTTTCAAATGCAGTGTGTGAGTCCAAACTGCAACTCCAGCAGTTGACTAGCTCTTATTTTGAACTACTCAAAAGGCAGATGAGACAGACATTTCTTCTTAGTTCTACTGACTCACACACACACACACACATACATGCACACATACACACATACACACACACCACCCAAATAGCTTTGTGTGCATTCCCTGTCTAGTTGCACCTATTTATGGTTGTAGTCTTAAAATTGCTAGCTCTCTGTTCTTAAGATTGCATATTCTATACAGGTAGAAATTTCAGAAGCAACTAAAAACTATGTTTAGTTTTCCTGAGGTTAAAACGAATATTTAATTAATGCTGTATAATAGAAATATAATGCAAACCACATATATAATTTAAAATTTTCCAATAAGCCTATTCAGAAAGAGTAAAAATAAATGACACTAATATTAATATTTCATTTAATGCAATAATAAAAAATATTACCATTTTGACAGGTAAATGATGTGAAATTATTGAAATACTTACTTTGTATTATTTCTCTTTAAAACCAACTTTTAGAAATCTGATTCCTTTAGACTAGGCACTTTCAAGATGCTCTAGAACCCAAAAAGGTAGAGGTTACCATAGTGGATAGCACAGCAGATGGTCTGCATTTGTTAAATTATTTAACTTGTGATCTGGTTATATCAAGAAAAACTGATTTCTCTTTTATTGTCTCAATTCTTCAACCTTAGTTTAGCAGGTGGAAATTTGCCCCTCAAGGGTTTAACAATATTCAATAATATTTAAGAGGCTTCTACAGTTGCTGAAGTTGCTGAAGATACCCAAAAGTCTATGGATGCATGCCTGAAGATTGCAAGGGGGAAGCAGTATTTCTTTAAAAAATAATTTATGATTTTTGATAAGTACTGTGGGGAGCTGGAAGACCCCTACCATCAAAGACAAGATGCTTCCCAATAATTGCAAATATCAAACAAGTCCAATGTACCATGTAGAAGACAAGACTGCGTACATTATATTTTAGACATTCCACTGGCCTGGGGGAAGAGAAGGCATGTCTGAGGACTCCACAGCACATGGAAGCAGGCCAAGCAAAGCTGTGCAAGGTTGGTTCCAATTAGTCTGAGGTTAGCAAGAGGTTTAGCCTCATTCCTGCCTAGAGGCAGGGTGCTAAAACTCATGTAATGCAAATGAAAAAAATAATGAAAACAATCTACACATATAGGGCTTTCATATAAAATGCTTTCATATGTGTTATCTCCTCTTTGACTTGGTGTCTAATGGTAGGTAGGCAAGACTTGTTTTATCAGTCTCCATTCTACAGGTCATGTAGTTAGTGACTGGCTCTGGTCACACAATTACTTTTGAATGAACCTGGATTTGAACCAGAGTCTTCTGATTATTACATAGATCCATTGCACCTAGATATTGCCTGTGAAGTACATGCAACGTGTGTGCTTAGGGGGAAAGATGGAGAAAGCAAGACCTTAAATCACTTTAAATTGGAATAATGTCAATTGTTTCCTTTTATTTATGCTTTATTCCCTTCCTGACAAACTTTGAATGAAAGAATCTTCCGGTGCTTTTACTCAACTCTGGAAGCTTAAAAAAAATTCTGGACACTACATTGCTGCATAAATTGCACAAGTATATACTGATTGTAGCAAAGTCAAGCTACTTCCATCAATTCCCTGGTCCCTGTTACCCACACCCAAGATAGACTACTTTTTCTGGAATCCAGAACCCCATTTCATTTCTTTAAGCAGGCTGTGTACAAAACTGGGAAGTGTTAGTTTCTTCTTGAAGGAGATGTTTAGGTGTGGAAGGATATGTACTTCCAAATTTTCAGACCAAGATGAGGCCTTCCCTTAACTTTTTAATGTCATGTGACTCGAAGGATACCAGTTAAATAAAATAACTGTGACACAGCAGGTTCCAAAATTTTTATTCAAATTTAGTTATACCTTAGAAAAATCCAAAGGCAGAGCTTTTTAAGGCCTACTATACAGAAATTTTGACTTCACAGATTTGGGATGTGGCCCTGGGCATTGGTATCTTAAATGATCCTGTGGGTTCCCAGTTGAGAAATAATGTGAAGTAAGATTATTTTTGTAACATAAAATTTTAAATGCATGTCCTTTCTTCCCATCTATGTAAAATTTCCAGGAATTTTGGGAGAAATCAAATTTCACTTTAAAAGCACAAAATAAGTTAAAAAAAAAAAAACAACAACCTGTTTTCCTACTTAGAAAGGACTGTAAATTCTCTTGGATAGCAAAGAAAACGGGGCATAATTTGCATGCTCTTTTGCAATGACAATGGAGAGTGACAAGGTAGGGAAACACTTGTGAAACAGAAATTGCCAACCAAGCTCTGCCATCTTCTTTCTCCTTTTCTGTTGAATAGTGGGACTTAATTGCTAAATAGAAATTTTTATAGAATAGAGTTTTAATCTCCTTGGTTTCAATTTTATGTAAATGAATGATATATGAGAAGTGAGTTAAAGTCCCAACTCTCCCTCTTTCATTCTGTGTGTCAGTGGGCAAGCTCTGAAGTCACTAGTCATTGATGTTCTCATCTATAAAATGGAGACAGTAATATTTATCTCATTTGGTTGCTGTGAAGACTAAACTGAATGTTATATAAAGATTATTTGAATAAGGAGCCTTGTATTTAAAGAAACATAAACAAATAGCAGCACTTATTCCTCTCATTAATTCTTAGCTTTTTTATTATAGGAAATGTGCAGAGGACAGATGCTCGACAAGTTTAGTTCTCTTAGTTATCTTCCCCAACTGAGATCTCCAAGATATCTGAAGCCTTATCGCTATATGCACCAGCTCTATTCCTACTCCCACACACAAACACACATTTTTTTGGGTCGTTTTCTTGTATGACTCTCAGTTTTTTCTGAAGGATAGTGTTGTTTAATAGAAAAACTGGCCATTATATCAAGTTCACTCATTTGAAATAATTCACCTTAAAACTCTTGTATTGGTTTGTATTATTGAATAGCTTTTTTTTTTTTTCATTTCTTAGCTGCATGCAGCCTTGGAAACTAATGTCACTGGGACCTTCTTGCTGAATCACAGGTGGCCTTCTTTCCATTTCTAGTCATGCTTATAGCAGGCAGTGGGCAAAATTGATTTCTTATATCTCAAGAATGGCCTTCCTTTTTCAACTTTTAAATGTATTGTTCTGACCCTCAAGTGCCTAGCCACATTCTATTCATCACCTCAGAACTAACTTCCTAAGTGAGATCTGGCACATAAGACTACCCAGATCATGCTATGCACATACCTGGGGGGAAACCATGCACACAAACTGGGACGTGCTTCCAGCAGTGTGCTGACAAGACTGCCAACCCTATGACTTTAGTCATAGATTTACCAGGACCCATTCTTATAGATTTGCCAGGAGATCCTGCTCTCCCAAGCAGTTGAGCCATTTTAAATTCTCACTATCTCAAAAACAAGAGTTCCAGTTCCTCCACATTTTCGACAATAATTCTACGATCAATTTTTCTAATTTGTCCTGTCTACGATCTTTTTTTTTAAATTTCAGCAATATATAACAGAGAGGTTGTAACCCAAAGAACAAAATAAAATTGTTTATATTAAAAAAAATAAAATGCCACAAAAACACCAAAAAAAAATAATTTCAGCTGGTCTCATAAGTACACTGGGGTTATCTCAACAAGGTTTTAGTTTGCTATTCCCTAATGATTTATGATGTTAAGCATCTCTTCATGTGCTCACTTACTGTTCAAAAATCTTTGTGCTATTTCTGTTGTAATATTTTGCCCATTTTAAAAATTGGATTGCTGGTTTTCTTAGTATTGTCCTACGAGATGCACACACATGTATTTATATGTTTGAGTTTTGATGTCTTCTTGCCAACTTGTAACTTTCTCAAAGCTACAAAGTTCCTTGAGAACAGAAGATGCATTATGATATGTAAATTCCTGGCATCCAGTTGAGATTCAAGTGCTTGGTAGAGATTTCTTTAGCATTTCACGGAGATGAGGACCCACATCCACATGTCTTTCTCACACATTTGGTGACCATGCTACACAGAGTCAAATACTTTTTAATTTAAGATTGTGGATTAGCCTAATCCTATTTAAAGAGTTCTGTATGCATAGCACATGTTATACAATTCGCAACAAAAGCACGTTAAAATTTCTTTTAGAGTATGATTTGGTAGCTTCCCCCCAAGTAGCAAAATCAGGAAGCACTGCATCTAAATTACTAGCTATTTTCTTGGCATTAGCTTAATATTTCAACTGTCTTTTTAGATAATATGAATTAATAAATGTACATTTCTTACCTTATGATTTCATTGGAGTCATTGAGAATATATGTAACACCTCATTTTTAAAAAATAACTATAAATGACCTGTAATTATTTATTTTATTGAGGTAATGTTGATTTACATCCTTGTTTGTATTTTAAAAGTATAAGGTCCCTACTTCTTGTGACATTACCATGGCACTCCATCAGTAAAATATCCACAGTCCACCACAACAGTCCATTGTGCTCCCTCTCCACTTTGAGCTCCTCCTTATTCCCCTCCCTCTCTGATTGTCTCACTTTTGTAGTCAGTTTTTAGAGATAATTTTTTGACTTTGACTTAAGGAACAAGTGCTCGTTGACCCACTGCAGAATGTGTTACTTGGTTATATTTCCAAAAGGCAGGATCATGGTTTTTGAAAATGGCTTTAAGAGGTTCATACTAACTTATAATTCAAGTTGAGTATCTTATAAAGTATAATATCCTTTAGAATAATGCCATTTGATAAGTGAATATTAATGATATATTAAACCAGTCATAATCACTCTGCTAGAGTTCTCTTTGCTGGTAGATTCAATATCATGCACATTGGTGGCAGCTACTCCTGAAACTCTGAGAAAAGACTATTCTCATAGCACATGCAACAACATGTTTTATAGTGATAGTCTGTTTAATTTGAGTTTAGTCTCATTTTTAGATGGAATGGACTATTTCCAATGGGTCATTGGAGTCTTGATGGATTCCCTAGTTGTTCCTCATTCTCTGCTGGGCTGTCATTTAACCATACCCAGAACTTACACTCAGATCTGCCTGATAAGTGACCTCGGTTTTCTTTAATTTTCAACTCAGCTATATCTTACAACCAGAGATATTTCTGGTTATAATCTTAAGTCTATTTCCCCTTTTCTCATTCTCAGAATCTAGTGCTTTATCTTACCCAAATGACATAACACCATTAGGATATTCTTTACGTTGTTAACTGCATGACTGAATGCAATTAATGAAGAGGAAATATTTTGTTGTTTTATTATTTTCATGATAGGATTTACATATGGAGTTCTATGTTTTTTGCCTAATATCTGGACAGTAAATGAAGCCACCAGAATCTTAAATAATCACCACCAAAACATACCAATTTATGATGTTTATAAATATTGATACTTTTCACTTGTTATATTTAATCTTGATAATAATTTTGAAGAATCAGTCTGAGTTCACGCATTTTACAAATGAGGACACTAAATTACATACTGAGGGTTATATACCCAGTAAGTGACAATGATTATTATTAGAATTATCAGTAATATAAGCATTAATATAACCAGAAAATAATTTTTAAGCTGAAATATTTTGTACTGAAATTTGAAAAAAATAAATGGTACAAGCACTACTATCATTATCAGCAATACATTTTTAAAAACCTTTGTGGTACATGTGAGAAGATAGTGGAACTGAATTTATTTATGTGTTTAAAAATGTGAAATAGAGACTAAAGTTTTTTTAAGGTTTCTGGAGGTTTCTATGATCTTTAAAGAATCAAATATTTGCTAGTTATCACTCATTGTTCTACTTGGTGAGAAAATGTTTGTTTATTTGCATACACTGGCCTCCAATGTTTGTTAATTTGGATCTTTTATCTTGATGAAATGAATATTTTTTAAAAAAGATTTTAAAAATCAGTAGTTTACAAGTTTCATGAGTATGTATCATTTTCATGTACAGATATTGGAAAACAATCATTTAGTCATCCCATTAAGATAAAAATAAAGAAAATAATTTACTAAAGCTGTAATAACCTTCCAGTGAAGTGTATTTCACAACTTGGTTGTTGTGAAAACAATATCGACAGCTTTGTTTGTGAGAACTAATAAGACTGAGTTAGATAACAATTAAAAACAAAATGTTTACCAATTCCTCTTACATGTAGTAATGAAAACAGTAATATTATATTACTGGATTGTGGTAGACATAAACAGTTACATACATATGAACAATGAGTATGTAAGTTTTACTATGCTCAAGAAGGAAAGATTTTCTCTCCTTTTTGATGTATATTAGACATTCAAATTATGTGTTCTGAAATCAGTTCCACAGGACTGCATGAGGACATTTGTGATGCCTGATTGTAGAAATCTTTACATCCTCCCAACATTCTGCAGCATCACTTCACAGAACTTTGAGTTTTAAATTGTTAATTTGCTTGAGTAATCAGTAGGCCAATGGTCAGCTCTTTGACTGGATCACAAGCTTCTTGATCTGGACCACATCTTCTTTATCACCATTGGATCTGACTTGTATGTTTTTTGGCACAGAACATCTGCTCATGGAAGTATCATCAAATAATTGTTAAATTACTAAACAAATGTTGTTCTTCTGGGACTATAGTATGAGAAAGAGGAAAGCAAACATTAATACTTCTGTGTCTTCCAGATGCATGAGATAACAATACAGGTGGTTTGTGGAATTCAAGGATCTCTAAGAGTTCTAGTTCTTACCAGCAAGTAGGAGGAGGAAGATGGGATATAACTTCTAGACAGTCCATGTTATGGTCAAAATGAGAAAAGTAACTCTTCGTTTCTCACAAAAAAAGGGTGTTGTTTTCATCTGCATCAGTGAGGCAGCGTCCCAAGTCCAGGTAACTGGAGGAGAATGTTATAACTTTGGCCACCATATCTTTTTGCAGTCACTCTCTAGCAAAATCCTTTGGAGTGATATGTCAGGAAAGGAAGAGATCTTTAAGTACAGAGCAAGCAACAAATTCCCTCTTTTGTTATTACTCTGCTCGAAATCTCTGAAGGTTGAAATATTGATCAGGGATGTAGCTGATTCTACTCTCTGGGGAGCTGCAGAGAAAAGAAAGCTGACCTTGGAGGCTTTTAGTGCTGAAGAAAGCTCACTAGAACTCTAAACCGCTCCCCAGCTCTGGGTCTGTAGCACAGTTTCTACCTCTATCCTTTTATCCAGGTTGTCATTTTTACTCTCCCTAGATCCAATTGATGATTTCAATGATTTCTCTATGATAATCCTTGGGTCCTGGTTCTGATCAGCAAACTAGATGTTTGTTTCATTTTTCAGATATTCCCTTGATTGGTTCCCGCTTCCTAGTCTTCATATTTTGCATTTTTCCTGAAAGAACAGCATTTGCCATATGCCATATCAATCCTGTAATTGATCCAAGTCCTTTTATATTTGATTATACTGCTGAAAGCAATGATGGGTGTCATTTGCTCTCTTAAAAACGTATGTTTCCTCCCAGTGTCCATCTGCACTCCAGCACAGTTAAAATCCTTGGATTGTTGATTCTCACAAATGGGCATACCATTTGAATGAAGAGATATTCATTTATATTCATGTGCTATCCTTACTTGAATAACTGGTGGCCAAAATTCAATATTCAAATTGTAATTTCTTGGAGTAGAAGACTTGTGGACCTAGTCATTGACAATTTCATTCCGCTGCATGTTCTTTTTTTGTTGTTCTGTTTCCTATGCATTTTTCAAAAATATGAAAGGCAAAGAAAAATATTTAAGGGCATAAAAATGTTTGAGTAAAATTGGTTGGTATGATAATTGCTTAGTGTAGAAAGTAGGTCCTGTTGATAGAAAGTGACATTGTTGTGGTTTTACATTTCATTTTTCAAAGGAGTTAATTATCTTATCGTTTTTTAGTCTTTTGGTTAGGAATGGAGTCTTGTTCAAGAGCATAGAGTTATAATCATCAGAGCATAGAGTTATAATCATCAAATTAAACTCTATTATCCTGTACTCTCAGATATCATATTACTTTACCAGCTAAACATATATATGTGAATTCATTAAGTGACTGGTATTCTAGATAAGCAGAGAATTGGATATTGGAACTAGCATAGATGGGTGTGTGGATAGTCTGTACATATATTTTTTATGTAATAAAACCAGATTTCAGGGCATTAAGTTGATAAATTGGGGACTTTTTTTAAAAATAAGAAAACAATATAACCTATAGAACTAAGCAACACTTTAGCAGACCTTCCCTTTGATGAAAAAACACACACATAGAATCCTCTTACAATCCATAGGTGGTTTGTGTCTGTTGGGTTGGTTAGGAGTGTTGTATACATGTATGTATGCTTAGGGGAGGAGCTGACAGAGGCACAGAAAAGTCTCAGTTAATTCACACTGAGAATTATATGTGAATATTCCTATGTTCAAATTGCTGAATCTTAAATAAATTCATGTCACAACAAAACTTTTAGAAATGTTGTAGCAAACCTTCTTTAAAAGAGCTGAGTTGATTTACAAACTGTTATTACCAGCACATTTGCCAGATAAAATAGAGAATGCCTTGTTAAATTCTAAGTTCATAATATAAGTAAAATTTTAGTATCAGTTTACCCCAAATATAGCATGGCACATACTTATACTGAAAATTTACCAGTGTGTAACTAGAATTCATAGCTGTAGGTTTGTGCTGAACCTTTATTTGCTAAACCTGGTAACAAATAATTGAATAAATATATGGAAGTTGTTTCTTCGAAATGTTCAGTGTACATCATAGCTTGAATGTACAATTTAAAAGTAAGGAAGCTGCTTCAACAACACTTGAGAAAGTTACAACCTACTGCTATATCAACACCAAAAGCCTCATGTGAATGATTTTTGCCTCTTTCTTGTTTTATTTTATTAAACAATAAGACTCCGAACCCCTTGCAGTTATATGCATTCACTTTGAGGAAAGATGCCACATTTCAGCTATTCCCTTATCCTTGGAGACAAAGGCTCTGAAAAATTAGGACCATGTTTGAGTCTTAGATACATAAAGTATGCTTTCCAGCAAAATGCAATGTATTGTTTCAAGCTGATTCCCGCTCTCCATGCACTCCCCCCCCCCCTTTCCTTGGGAGAAAAGCACAGCATCTTAAACTAAAGCACACTTCAGTAGTTCCCCTGCGCTCCCTTGGTGCCAGCAGCCACAACACAGGGCTTTCATCTTGGCTTCAAAGTGTAGTGGAGAGAATTTGGGGGATGGGAGTGGAGAAGAAAGGGAGGGCAAATTGAATGCAAAAAGGGAAACAAACAAACAGAAAAGAAAAATGGGATGGGGTGGGTAGAATCTCCTAGCTTTCAAATATCATGCCCCTATGGACACCAGGCTGTGAGTTGCAAAGCCTACACTGTTTTCCCCTTGTGTTGTGTATTTTTTTTGTTTCCGCCACTTCCCATGCTGGGAAGATTCTTGTCATCCCTCACATATTTTATCCACAGAAAAGGTTGCCCTGCCCTGGGCTTGGTGATTGAGGCTGTGCCCCTGGTGTGCCACTCTATCAGTGGTTCCCAAGGCTGTGTAGCCTGGGAAAAGCTGCATGGACACGTTCCAAAATCAGCATTACATGCATCATTGTTCTTACTCTCCCTGATTAGAGTGCACACAATGAAAACAACAGCAACAGCCCCGTTTTCTAGCCCTGCTCCTAACGCAAGGCAGCTCTTAGTCTGTTTTTCTTTCTCTGGGTCTTCCTACAAGTTAACCGCTTCAGTGCTGGGGGGGATTCCCAGACCTCACAGCAACTGCCCTGCTAGTTTCTTTGTGCTTCTGGGAGGTCACTGACAGCTGGGTGGTGGGGAGGCAGGCCGACTTGTCCTTCTCCTGAAAATCTGGGCAGAAGAACTAACAGGGCAAAAGTCAAAGCTGTGTGTGGTGCCGCTTGGTCGTTTGTGGGCACACATTCCAGTGCCCCTCTGACAGCTCGGGTTGGTGAGGCTCCCAGTTTCTTGTATGTAAAATGAGGACAGATGTAAAGAGGGGAGAGTCATATTGTTTTAACTCCTGAGGTCACAGAATCCCTATAAAACTTGCTGGGTGTAGTAGTGGAGTCTCAGCTATTCATTTGAAACTCTTCCCCTTTCCTTTAGGACTTTGTCATATCATCTTTGTGAATGTTTGTAGGTCTGTGAGGATGCAGCACAGGGAATGATGATTTTCCCTTTCAGCAATAGCGTGTGTGCCAAACCTTTTACAATGAAGTGAAAAATAGGTTTAAAAAAAAAAAGGAAGGAGTAAATACTCCCCACGTGTAACTCATGACATCTTTATTTAAAAGTTCATGACATTCCACTATAACTGAAGAATTTGGATGTTCCTCAGAGTTGTATTGTAGCAAAATGTCCTGCATTTTTAAGAGTGTGAATGGATCTATGTGGCAGTACATTCAACAGTATGACTCAGACTTCATAGATGGTGCAAGTATCCTTAGTCAGGAGAATTCTTCCCTATTCTGAGTCAAAGCTCCCAGAGAAGGGATTGCACTACAGATATGGGGACAGACATTATTTGCTGTTTTTATTTGTTTTGTGGTGTCAGGACCGTCACCCATCACAACAAATATTTGCGACCTGGATGGGGCGTTGGTAGCGAATTTGCCTCCAGTTAACTTAGAAAAAGGAAAGGTTGAGGCATATCTTTGCGACAGATCCCTGATTGTTAACAGCATGAAACAATTAGAGAATGTCCTAAACTAATGTCCCTAAGCTTTGCTGTTGCATCTGCTACTGAACAATGATCTCCTGCTAGATACTGGATGTCATTCTCCTGTTGCTTTAATATGACTCACAAGATTGCTTTTCAAAAGCCTCTGTGAGCTCATTCATCTTTACACATGAAGATACTTTTACCCTTCCTTTCACTCTGGTCAAAGGCACCACACAACTGTAGTCAGTGTAGTAGTTATGATCAATTTCTGATAAAAGACACTTTCCAATTGATTCCTCTTCTTGTGTTAAGTTGTTGACCAATGGTTTGTCTCCCTGCAATGATCTATGTTATCTTCAGTGTCTCAATAAATAAATAAATACATTAGTTGTTGAATGAATGAGTCAAAAACAAGACGAGAATCATCTCCACAGGCCCAGGGTTTGATTTTTCTTAACCAACCACAAAAACCCCACAATAAGAACTGAGGTAAACAGTTATAGAATGATGCACAAGACAAGAGTGAAAGCTTATTAAGAGAAGCTGAGTTGGTTTTGTTTCCAAGACTGTATATATTCCTTTGATAAGGAAAATAATTTCTTTGGACTTAGAGATAATGAGGAAGAAGTATAGCTTGTCACTTTATAGTCTCTCTTTTTATTCTTAAATTTTAGGAATATAAGTGTTGGAACAAATTAAAATATGTACATTCTTATAGGATAGCAAGATGGAAAAAGTGCTTTTGCAGAAATAGGTCTGCTTGTTGACACTGGAATGAGCAAGTCTAATGGACTCTTTCTGAGTATATACACAGCAGTCCCACTATAGAGCTCATCCTCATCCATATGTTCAGCCTATCCTAGAGAGTTTTTATTAGAGTCACTTATGGTGCAGAATATGGGCAAGAGCATATAGGATTTGGAGCTGAAATTCCTGTGATTTGACTTTGGCTTACTTAGAGTTAGTTTCTCTGGGGCAAATAGCTGTTTTCTCACTAATCTCACCTCCGAGAAATCTGTGACAGTTAAATGAGATAGTGGATGAAAGGCTTTATAAATTTTATGAAATTTGTGAAAACTGAAAATGAAAATACTCTGAACGAACTGGTAGACAGTGTGTTGGAGATTTCACTAATCTAGGTCTATATTAGTTATTATTTAATACCTAATACTACTTAAGAGTGGACTTTCAAACATATACATATACCATTTAAATCTTAACAATGTCTGTATCTTTTTCTTATAACTGTTATAAATGTATCACAAACAGGGAATTTAAAACAATAGAAATTAGACTCTCACAGCTGTTAAAACTAGAAGTATGAAGTCAAGGTGTTGGCAAGTCTGCATACCTTCTGAGATTCTGGATAGAAAGCTCTTTGCCTCTTATGAACTTTTGGTGGTAGCTATTTGGCTTTGACCTTCTGTGTCTTGTTTCATAATTTCAGCCTCTGCTTCTACTTTCATGCAGTGTCAATTCTCTATGTTTGCACATGTCCCTCTACTATAGTAAGGACACTAGTCATTAAGATTAAGACCCATTCTAATGACTTCATTGGATTATCTTGATGATTTTGATTATTTCTGCAAAGGCTAAATTTCCAAAGAAGGTCATATTCATAGCTACTGGAGTAAGGATTTTAACCTGTCTTTTAAAGGAAAACAATGTAATCTGAAACAATACCTCACAACACAACCCAGTGTCTCTCTGTTAGGAGACCTGGTTTCATGGGCTGAAATTTGCCATTAATGAGCTCACTAACTTTCAGGTCAATAAAACGATTGGAACAGAGCTCTTATGATCATTTCCATTTTTCAAGGTCCATAATTCTATCATTTCAGAATTTCTCCATCAAGACTTTCTTTCTGAGACCATGATGGCTCTTTTCACTCACTAATTAAATTATGTAGACCAAAACCCAGCTGAAGAAGGGGAGGGTTAGCTGTAGACATTTTCTGGAGCACTCCCCTTTCCTCATTGTCGTCACTGTGGCCACCACCTTCCAAATCTTCACTTTTTCTTTCCTGGACTGTTGCAACAGTCTCTCAACTACCTTGAGTCTCCCCCACTCCCCACATATCCTTCAACCAGGCAAGGTTTTAGAAAACAGATATGACTCTATGTTGCCTTGTGGGTCACCCTTTCTTGGCACTGCATGTATCCTCTATGGCTTATGATTTCTCTCTTTTTAATTGATTATATATATTATTTCTTACATTGCTGTGTACTCCAAATTTCTCCCACCACCATGTTACCTGTAAACTATCATACTTTTCACTTGTGTTCATTCCTCCCCTGAAGTCTCCCTCCTTCTCCCCCTCTTCCCTCTTTCCCTCTTACTCTCCATCCCTCCCCCTACTTCTTACCCTCTCTCCTTCTCTCTTTTCCTCCCTCTGCTTTTTTATACTACAGTTCAGTTATCAGTTTGTTAGTTTTTAATTTTCTTGTCATTTTGTTTGTTTTCCCTCTATGCCACATATAAGCAAAACCATGTGGTATTTGTTTTTTTCTTTTCAGTTGATTTCAGCTAAGATGATTCCTTCCAGCTCCATCAATGTACCACAAATGACATGAGTTCGTCTTTTTTATTGCTGAGTAATACTCCATCAAATAAATGTACCACAACTTTTTGATCCATCAGTTTTTGGGTATTTGGATTGTTTTCATGTCCTGACTATTATAAACAGTGCTGCAATAATCATGGGTATACAGGTTTCCTTTTGAATAAGTGTCTTTTAATCCATTGGGTAGATTCCCAGAAGAGGGATTGCTGTATCAAACATTACAATTGGCTACATTTTAAATAATTTGAGTGTCCTCCATATAGCTTTCCATAGTGATTGGGCCAATTTGCATTCCCACCAGCAGTATTAAAGTGTCCCTTTTTTTCCACATCCACACCAGTTCTTATTGTTTCCTTTTTTTTTAATATGGGCCATACAACTGATAAGGATCTATTATCAAAGATTTACAAAGAACTCACATGACTCAACAAAAAATGTGCAAAATGCCTAGTCAAAAAATGGCAGAAGAACTTAAAAGTTACTTCTCTATTGAGGAAATACAAATGGCCAACAAGCATATGAAAAATTGCTCAATAATCATAATCAGAGAAATACAAATCAAAACCATATTGAGATACCACCTACACCAGTAAGAATGGATTATGATTTCTTGCTTTGGTACTCAGGACTCTATATTCAGGAAATGCTCATTCATGCTCATTTGTTCAAGGTTTACCCGCGGTAATTATGAGTTACTCATGTTTTTTCCCCATCGCATATTGTGTTTCTGCACTTCGGTACATTATATTTTCTCTGTTAATTTCTTTCTCTCTTCTTTGAGAATTTCTATTTATACGTCAAAGTCCAGAACAACTAGCATCACCTGTGGGAAGCTACTTCTAACTACTCTAATCAGAAATAAGCTTTAAAAAACAATCTTATCATCATCATTTAGTTCACATTTATTTCTATTTTTGCACCTATCACTGAGTTATAACATCGGTGTGTGTGTCTGTCTGTAGGGCAAATGAATTATTGGGGTTTTACCTTTCTCCTGTTAACCTCTATGACCAGCATCTGTGGTATTGTGTCCTCCCCATGATTGTACATGCCTGGCACAATGGGTGTGCACATGCATGAGCGGGCACAGCTGGGCCTAGGGGAGAGAGAATAAAAGGGTGGTGTCACCCTGGGAGAAGGGAAGAGAGAATGTGAAGAGAACAGGAGAATGCCAGGGAGAGACCAGAGAAAGAGTCTAAAGATTCCTTGGGTATTGGGAGTCTTGCCTTCCCTGCTGCCTAACCTGCCTGCTTGCCCTCTTGCCATGTAATTGGCACTTCCTCCCTACTGGGTATGCTTATGTATCTGGTTCCTTGTGAAAGCATTAAAGTCTGTAAAATCCACCAAGGACTTTGACTTTCTACTTTGACTACTAGAACCTATGTAGAAGCTACTCAGATTAGGATGGTTGTAAAACAGTGCCCCTATTAGACAGAATGCTGTATAAGCTTTGGGATGGCATTCTTGTATTTGGGTTAGAACTTGTATCTTCTTTATTTCCAGGTGTGGAATGCATAGTTGGTACTCAAAGACATTCTGTTAAATAAAATTAAATAACCAGTTCTTTACAAGGAACTGAAACCAGTGGTTAAGGTCAAATGACTTTTCTATGTGACTTACTTTTGAATTAATGACACAGTAGGACGTGCTCTGGCACAGCTGTCTGGCATACCTGGGTTAAGTTCTAATGCAAACAGCTGCGTTGCTGTAACTTGCTGTAAAACACCCACTTCACACAGTGCCGTGTGGTGAGCCCAATGGAAGGGAGCCAGGCCTGGGGCTGGCAGTTACCTGAAAACACTTGGGTTAAGTTTCTATTGCCATGGCAGTTAGGCAGGCCCTTGTAATTATTCCCTTGAAATGGTAGCCTTGTCTCATGGGATGTATTCTGTTGGGCTGGACTCCCAGATGGGCAGTTCTTGTTTTCCATCTTAAATGTTTCCCCACTGAGAGCTGCCCCAGGTCGTCCAGGAGCTATTTTGCAAACAGTCAAAGCCAATGTGACAGGACTGCAAGTGGTCAGTTAATATCCACAGTAATTTATAAATTAGCATTCACATTAACCAACTGGGAGATGAACACTCCAACTGGGATAATTTTACTGTTATACCCACTAATCTATTAAATTGGATTCTTTCTAATCTGGTTATAGTAGTTTGGGGAGCAAAAGATCAAATTCCTGTACAGAGTTAGTCTTGGCCAGGGTAGAAAAAATAGGGATTAAAACTTCAGACATTTCTTGGGGTGGTGGAGGAGAAAATATGTGTCTCAGGGAGAACAGCAGCGATTTCAGAATTGGGAGACAGATGTTGGGGAACAGGTCCTTAGCCTTGATTTTGGCTGTAGGAGGTTAGTATGCTCCTCATGAATAGCCTTCACTCTCTAAAGAGCCAATGGAAAGAAGCAATTATCAGTCCTTTCACCTTTTTGTCAATACGAGTATCCAGATTCCAATTAATAATAGCATTTGTAAATACCACTAATTGGTGATTGATAAGTGACATGGTACTTTCTGTATTTGTATTTTTCTTGATTTCACAACTGGACTGAAGTTCTCTTAGAGTGGGACTCTGACAACACCCATCTTTATTTTACCTAACACTTTTTAAACCTAATTGCACATGAAAAGAGATTGAAGACACTTGAGCATAAATGTTGTAGAGATGGATACTCATAACCCAGAGGAATGTATCTCTTAAAGTTGGGCAAATGACAATGGTTTTGCAGGAAACAATGGTTTTGGAGGAGAAAACTAGTTTGTAAAGTAAAGAAGTGCCTCTGTCTTTATCCTGTTAATGCTGCTGGCAATGGAAGTACATTAATAGTGGACTCTTTACCAAGAATGACCAGACTTTGTATGTCCATGATGGAATATTATTCATCAACCAAAAAAGACAAACATCATTTACAACACGGATGAACCTAGAAGGAATCATGTTAGCAGAAATAAATCAGAAAGAAAAGAGAAATACTGGATGGTCTCACTTATATGAGGGACAAAGGGTAAACAAACAAAGATTTAAAACTAACTCTTAGCAACATTGAAGCATGGGGGTGGGATAAGCAAGAGTGGGGGGGCAGAAAAGATGAAGATGATGGTTCACGGGCGATAAAGTGGTGGGAGAACCCCAGGGTAGATAACAATATAAAATAAAACATACAAAAAATAAAATAATAAAATAAAATCAGGGATAGTATTTAAAAAAAAGAATGACCAGACTTTGTGGGGGAAAAAATGATAAATAAAAATGAATGACTGAACCATGAGAGGTATGTGACCAGAGAGCTCATAATTTATGTGTGGCTTACAATCCAGCCTGTTAAACACACAGGTTTGTTGAAAAATTTTATTAGAAAGCTCTACTAGGTGTGAGGAATGACACTGGGTTGTACTATAAAGGTTAAAGAGAATCTGTGTACTTGAGAGCCTGTTTCTAAAACTTTTCTGTAAGGAAACATAATATCACAAGAAGGAGCATTGCCTAAACCCAGGTTTTGAGGTGCTTGGCAAGGACTCCTCAGGTGGGCAGCCCAGTCCTCTTTGCGCTAATGGGTTCCCAATGGTATTTCTCAACTAACAGAACTGGCAAGATGTAACAGGCTCCTGGAACCAATAGATCATTTCCTTCCTGTTGAAAATGCCAGTGTTGCCTGACTGCCTTTCACATGCAGCAGATTGCTCCAGCTCACCACTAGACGAGACAGCCTGTCTGTCACTAGGTCTCTGAGACCATCCCAAGAAATGTCAAGAAAAATATAAATATAACTGATGAGCCAGCCTCATCACTAATATTTGGAGTGAGGTGGAAATGTGGAGATTTATTCTGGGAGAAGAGCCAAGATTGTGTGTGCTTATATAAATACTGAAAAATTGGTCTACACATCTTGCAAGAACAGGTTGTCTCCCAAGTCTTACATGATTATTTTGCTTTGGTGTACCCATTGTGATAATTTTTATGGAAATTGTGCTATTTATTCCTCTTTATTTTTAGCATTTCAAAGAAAACAAAGTGGGCTAAGATACATATTTTTATAAGAAAAACAAACTGATTTTCATTTTGCAAAAAAGTTATTTTGGTTCTGAAAATTGAGCAAGAAGGTGTTCACCAATTTTTATCTTACTAAAAATAAATGAAATTTCTAGTGAATTATATACATAAATTATGTTTAGTAAGAAAACAAATATGCATTGATATTTTTCACAATATATATGAACAGGTTTGAATTGAAATTAGAATGAAAACAGTACTTTGTTAGCACTTTGTGCAATGCACTTAATTCATACTTACTTGGATATAGTACATAATTCTGTACCATTCAGTCATATGATATGTTTAGAAAATATACTTGTGGTCTAACACATCTCTGATCACGCTTCTTAACTCCATTTGTATGGAAACCATGGGAATGTAGTTTTTAAAAGAGAATTAATCTAATTTCAATTCAAAAACTATTAAAGACAAGCGGAGAACAGATATAAAGTAAATTTCCTCAAATATCTTTTGGAATATAAATATTTATGACATGAATAGAATGTTGCAGTAATAATTTTTGGAGCTGAAGTCAAAGCATACTCTTTTCATAGGATTTAACTGTACCTTTAAAATGTAAATGTTCAGTTGGATTTCTCAAGTGAGGGTCATATCAATGAACCAAATTTGGGGACATACTGGTAGAGTACCGAATATTTTATAATTGGGTTACTTGAAGCATGGCTTTGAGATTAGCTGCTTAGTTCTAAAACAAGTAGGTCTCATCTTTCTTCAAATGAAAGTTGGCATAAAAGTTCAATATGTAAAAGCGATGAAAAGTGCAGCCATTCTGGTTGTATGCTGTAAAACTGTGCAACCATCTCCCCCTTCTTCACCTTTTTCTTCCTGATTTCTTATCTTGTCTATGATCTCAGATGTGGTTGAGGGTCTCCAAAGGCTCCTTAGATTATAATATGAATGATATATAAATATATTTGAGATACAAATATATCAGAGTAATAAATAATCTCTGAAGCTTCTTTTTGGTCAAACATCTTAGATTTTTCTAGAAAAAATGTAATGTAACATTTTTAATGCTAAAGAATGCTGAGGGAAATCCAGTGTAATCAAACTCCATACATGGAATTTTTTTTACTCTTTCCTAGTGTCACAATCTGAAACAAAAACAACAAAAATAAACATATAAAAACTGAAAATGACAGACCCAATTTTGATATCATTAATATTTGAAAATCAAAATATATTTTTATTTTGTAGGCATAGTGATTAAAACTTTCTAGGAAATATCTAAGGCCAAAAATGAAACAATTATTATACTTTTATCATGGTTTAATCATTTCACCTCACTATAAACCATGTAATTGGGACCCACATTATATAACTGTTACACATAGGTTTATAAGATCACAAGTACAAATCAATTTATTAATTATCCATGCTTGCAAAATTAAACATAGCATTTCAATTAAAATTTGGAGAAATTGTAGTAAAAATTATATTTGAGGAACAAATAGCTCCTGGGAAATCACCATAAAACATTTCAGTGAATTTTTTTTAAGAGACCTAGACTTTTCTTCCTGATGCATATTTTACAAACTAAATAAATGAAACTATGCTACTATACTGAGTGTTTAAATCACTCTTTTGGAGGAAGAAAAGTTCTAAGAGATTTAAGGGTGAGTTTCCTGCATGCAACTGAGAGTCACTAGCTCTCCACCTCACCAAAAATAAGCTGTGGAGTCATATGTGTTTTTTGTCTCTGCCTTCCTCTCTCAAGATAAAATGGAATTGAGACAGGGCTGGTTGTGTCATTGAAGACATAAACCTCATCCAACCCAACCTTCTCTTCTGCAAATGACATTAGTTTATGTTAGGAGCTTGCTGATTTAAAAAACAAGTGCCATAGTACTTTGCTGCTGATGTTATTTCAACATAAAAATTTGTATCAGCTACAATTGGGGACTGAACCATGAAGAACTCAGAAAGGGCATTGCTACTAGGTCTTGGTGGCAATTGGAGAATTGGTTTATTCTATTGGTTTTGATCCTGAGGTCATGTTTAATGTAAAAGTTTGACAAAACTAAACCACAACAGACCCTAAAAGTATGACTATAAAACTGAGGTTACTAGTGAGGAGAGTGGAAGTGAGAGACCCAATGGATGGCAATGTAAGGATTATGTATGGGTGCTTTGTGTGAACCTATGCCCTAAATAATATACAGTATTGCAAACTAATGTCACCCCAGTAAAAATAACAACAATAACAACAGAAGTCAATGTGAAAGTCTGAGCTAGTTGACAGAACAAGCCCAAGCATGTGGATGCCTCCAAACTAAGGGGCAGATGAAACCAAAAAACACCCAATTTGAGATTAGAAAAGTGAAATGGTCTAATTAAAGGGGGGGACGAGTCTATATACTTGTGCATTTTATTCTGTATGTACAAAAAGAAATCTGGAGATTATAGTTTGTGGTAAAGATTCACTGTGTTTTAATATGGTGCTTTGCTGAGTATGATATGAGGAATTTAGAATCTAAGAAGATAACATAATCTTCAATCTCCATGTCTTATCAATGATACAAGTTGCATCCTCTGGGTTTCAACATGAGGGAAATGGGAAATTTGGAGGGTCTTCCAATGTGACTAAAAGGATGAAAATAAATCTGGAAGAAAAGACTAAGGAAACGGGCATGAAGTGAAAGGAAAAGTCTTTTGAACATGCACCTATATAAATAATTTTTAAGACTTCATTTTAGTTTCTTTCTCCAGGTTACTTCATGAAGGATCCTTTCAATAGAAGATCACTATTATTTTTTTTATAACATTCCCATAATCAAAATGTAAATAACCAAATGCAACATGAATTAGTGTAAGTTCCAGAGATATCAACCATGGTTTTGTATTAAAGATTCATATATAGAATTTTGTAACCTTCTCATTAAAGGAAATAAAATTTTTTCCATACCTTGTCATATATTTGGTGATTACTGTGCTGTCTTTTAAATATGCAGTGTTTAGACACTGAATCAACTTACCTTCCTTATGTATCAATGTCAATCAGAAATTTACTTTTAAAAATATGTTAGAAACAACCCAGTTCTAAGAGTCAAGTGAGGCAAATATCCAATCGAAATACAATAACTTTTTAAGGATTTAGGCATGACTGCTAAGTGGCATGGAGGTTGTTCTACATGAATCACTATTTGTATTATTCTTGGTTTTCTGTCCTTGGCCTTGACTTTGAAACTCTCTGAATCTTAGAATTACAATTCATATATAGTGAGACTTACAACATAAACTCCTAAGTTCATTTTTGTTAAATGAGATAAAATTTCTCATAAAATTGTGCTTTTGATAATGCCTTGGATGCAGTAAAGTGCATTATAAATGCTAGGTATTATTATTATTATTATTATTATTATTATTATTATTACTATTTTAGAGTGAACCCAACACATTGTTGAGTATATGAACATTAAAAAGTATTAGTTATTCCAAATCTAAAAGAACAGATTAGAAAGAAGTGGTGGAATTCTTTAATATAAAAATAGAATTGTTAATGGGAAATGCATTACAAGGGTATAAAATCTAGAAGGGAATTTTTACAAAAACTTATACATCAAATGACCAAATCTAGATGTTCACTGTGAAATTGAAAGAGATAATGACAAGCTGAATTTACACATAATATACATATTAAAATTAAAAGTTCATTAGTCCAAGCTGGAGAGAAGAATGTGTATACATAGATTTGGGAATAGATTTTCTATGGGATAATAGTAGCAGCTGGGATTTTGCAGCCACTCTGTAGCCTGATGGAGGTTATAGAGGATGGTTCAGCCATTCTAGGATGAATCCATTTGCTTTTGTTCCTCTGGATCACCATTCCTGACCATGAAAAATCACCTAACGTCGCTGGTATGAGGATGGTAGACAGAATCTTCCAGGGAGAGTTTCATAGAAAACTTCCTGCATATTCACTATTTAGCAGATACTTCCATGCACAAAAGGGCAACTGATATATGGGAAGCCAGTCTCTCTGCCCCATTGAATATAAGTTGATTTCCATATATGAAAGTTTTAAGTAGATAGAGATAGAAATAGTAGAAATAGCAAGGGAGGCGGAAATCAGGGAGAGATGAGCAAAAGAGATTAAGATGACCATTCACAGTTGATGTGGAGGTGGGAGAAGCTTGGGGTATACAGCAATGTAAAAATATGTATGTGTAATCACAAAAAGATAAAAAAATTACCCCAAAGTGTCACAGAAGTGAAATCTCAAACTAAATGAAGATTAATTAAATAATGAGTTTAATTTTATCTTTGATGAAAACTTGAGCTCAAAGTCTGTAGGTAAGTCTTGTAAGACATATATATATATATTTTTATTAAGTCATGTAAAATATAAAATATATATAAAGAAATAGTGGAAATACAAAAAAAAATCTTACTAAAGAAAAAGAGGGATCTAACCTTAAAGACTAAAAATTCACAACCAGCAAACTTAAAAGGTAATTTAAAATTTGAGCAGATGTTTTAGTAACAGATAAATGCTATACACTAGAGCTAATATTTATCTTGCTTTGGAAGAAATATAAAACGAATAAGGAAACAAGAACTACATGGCTAACTCAGGATCTTTCTAGATCTTTCTAGACTGTGTTTATTTTGATAACATGCTGTGAAAACGAATAGAGGTGATAAAAGCACTTAATGAGGTTAAAAAGTCAATGAGAGTTTGCTCTTCTAACCTCATGCCCACAATTTGAGATAATTCATGTTTGAGAATTGCTTCCAAAATGTCATTGAAGTGAGTCAGGGGAAGACAGCAAAAATTGCTGGTGCCTATGTGCTTCCAGTGGGTAACATAAACTTTCTTCACCACACCTCTGGATTAATCTTCAACAATGTAGACAGCAATGCCAGTGTGTATTTTTAAGCCTCCTACTCCCACAATCAAAATAAAAAGAACCACGCCTGAGTGTCAGGCCAAACAGTAGATAACTGAAAGCACTGCCGTCAATCATTTGCATTCTGGTTGACTTCCAAGTCTTGTCTAGGTCATATTATGACTCCTTTATTGGTGTTTAAGGTCACCAGGAGACAGGCAAGTGCATCCTATATCAGGAAGTGTAGGCTGCCTCAGGAGTGAGATATTAAGTTTTAGTAGGAGCTGCGGTGGTGACTCGGAAATCCAGGGAAATGAGTTAAGCTCAGTCAGACTCCAGGCGCCGCGCTGCCTCACAGCAGATAGAATGAAGTAGAATAATAGAAGCTTTCCTGCCATTCTCAACATTAGGTTGAATTCCGGTCAGCCCTTCCAGTTGAGTGTCTGGAGGCTGTTTCTATTCAGGCCCCATGCTGTAGGCTGTAATTCAAGGGAAGGGGCTCCAGGGAAAGACTGGCCCCAAGTTCAGGCTGGATGGTGCCAGGGGAGTCCTCCTGCAGGAAGAGAGATTAAAAGGCATGTGTACCCAATTTGGTGGGTGAGTGCAAAATTTAGAGCCTACATTTGGCTCCCAGAGAAATTACTGCCTGGCTGAGTTAGACCTGGCAGTCACACATAAACATGAATTCTTATATTTCCATACGCTCCATTGCACGGTGACTAACCACATCTGCTTAACTCTAGAGGAGAAGGAAAAATAAAAAGGCAGTGATAGCCATCCCCTCCACCCACTGGGGAGCCTGTGTCCTCTCAGGTAAGCTCCCAGCTTGTCTGGCCTGAGCTAGGCTGATTCTTTCTACAATGTGATTCCTATTTGTGGAACCCAAAATTCAGATGGCATCACCTCGGTATAAATCAGTAGTCTGAAAACTTTTCTTTTATGGTTTATAGCAAGATGCGGTTGTTGAGAGAGAGAGAGAGAGAGAGAGAGAGAGAGAGAGAGAGAGAGAGAGAGAGAAGTTAGCAAAAATCAGTTCAAAAGGAAGACCTTTTCTGTTTCTACAAACTGATAGAAGTAAATATCACAAGGACACTTTTAAGAATTCCAGGTTCATGTTAAGACATAAAAGTACCAGAGAATCTTAGTATGTCAGGGTTTAAGATATAATGATTCATGGTAGTATCTGGAGCATTAGCGTTTATATAACTGCACATAATTGGGTCTTTGATGTGAAAGAAGAATCACTTTGAACTTAGGAGACTTATTTAAGACAAAACAAGAGGTGTTAGTACTAATGAGCAAGTAGCCCTTGATTGCCATGTGCTTTGAGCTCATGCGTGCTCACATAAAGCTCTCTGATTCACCAGGATGCAGGATCAGTGTAGAAGGAGCTCTGGGCTGCTTGCTTTCCATGCGCAGGGGAGCTAAGCAGTTCTTGTAAAGAAAGGTTTGTGCTCTGAGGGCCTCAGGGCTTAGCAGCACATTGACTCAATATAGGTGACCAGTAAATATTCAGAAACCAGTAAATGGAGAATTCAGCTAAGCCTAGAAGCTCATGTCACCACACCTTTTAAAGAAAGAGCAATACAGAAAAAAAAATGAACAAGCTCCCCTTCACAAATAGGTGGATAGCTGACATTTTGAAGATTGCTCTTTCCTAAGGAGCATGTCCTGGGACAATAACCTTGCAATGCTTTCAGAAATGATGGTCTGACTTTCCTTCCTATCATGAGAGATTGAAGCATTCTGAGCTTTTCTTTGGAAGACTCAGAGATGCACCAGGGCTTGAGAAGTGTTCAATTGGTAGAATTTGTGAGAACATGAGCAGCAGAACTTTATTGAGTTAAGAGCCTGTTTTGAAGTAGCCATAAAGACACTACATGCATGACGGGAAAGCTTTGTGGAGGTCACTTCTGTTTGCGTGTGCTGTGGGCATGGGAGTGGTGGTGGCAGCGTTTGTGAGTGCCAGATGAAAGTGGTTCCAGTACACTGGTCCTGGCGCCTGGGGACATTCACTGTGGACACAGACCTCAAGCCAGGGGGCACTCGGAGTGTGTGGCCTTGCCTCCTGAGCCGCCAGGCCTGGCTGAGACACACAGCCCCACAGGACCTTGTGTTTTGCCACAAGCTGCAGCAGGCTGAGAGCTTTGATATTTGGTTAAGTACTCATTTCTAGTCATCTGAAAGTATGTCAGGTAAATAAAACGTAACTTCTTGATAGTGGCCAATGCGTTGGAGGCATAGACGGACAGGGAGGGGTGGGAATCTTTCTAGTGATCTAAAATCCCACAAGGAATTCTGGACATCAAACATCAATTACAAGTACCACTTTGATGAGTTAAGAGTAAGTGAATCAGAACCAGATGGATCAAATTCCCCTTGAAATACACACAGGAATAAAAATTAAGAGATGTAGTGCTAAACACAATGCATTGTTTCAAACTCTAGCCTGAGCGTTTGAACCAAAAATAATTCACCAGACATATTTGACAGTTAAGTGACTGTTCACCCACCTCTAGGGTCCAAATTTTAAATTGGCTGCACCAAGACGTGGAAAGAACTTTATGTGTATAAAATATAAAAAGGTTTACTGAAATACCAAAAGCAGACAAAAGGAAAAAGGTCTGTTCAACATGTATTTTATTTACTTACTTAGGTAAATAAGCTAACATGAAATTCCATAGAAAATGTTTATCACGTTACAAGTGGGTTGAAATGAACAGTTGCACATGTGTGTATGCAGACTGATCCGGGCACTTAATTAAAGACAGTTGATCATGTTTGACAGATCTTAATAGGTACTTAAAATTTGCACACACACGCAAAGGCATCCACATGTCCATGTGATGTGTCCTGACCCTGACGTGTTGATCAGCCCTTCAGAGAGCTGCTTTTCTGGCTGATTACGCACTGACACGTGACCCTCCACATGGGCTGCCTGTCCTGCTTGTGACAGCAGGCAGGGCTGAACAGCAAGCTCTTCTCTAGTACAATCCCAGCATCTCAGTGCCCTCTGGCTTCCACGCATAAGCTGCCGAATAAACAAACAAGGGGTTCCAATTTTATGCCTAGTAGCCTCAATGGTGCTCTGCAACAGGGCTTTCTCTGTTTATTTATTCACAGTTCCACAGGGGTCCCTTGGGAAGTTTGAGGCAAAGGTTTTGCATTTCCAGAGCATCTGTAAAGAAGCAGTGATTGTTGGCTTATTAGTCTCATGCACAAAATGTCAGCATAGCTATGGATAGACACCAAGAACAAAGGCAACAAACAGAAAAAAATAGATAAGTTAGATTGCATCCAAATTAAAAACTGCGTATTAAAGGGGGAAAAGAAACCAATGACATGAAAAGACAATCCACAGAATGCGGAAATTATGTGCATGCATCTGATAAATATGTGCATAAATATGTGCATATGTGCATAAATCATATATCTGATAAGAAACTAATATTCAGAATATATAAGGAATTCCTACAATTCAACAACAGGAATCAAACAGTATGATTAAAAAGGGGACAAAGAACTTAAATAGCTTTTTCACCAAAGAAGATATGAAAATGAACAGCAAAATCATGAAAAAATGTTCTCATCTCTAATCACTAATGAAATGCAAATCAAAACTACAGAGAGAAGTCATCTCAAGTGATTAGGATGGCTACCACCCACAAAACTGGAAAATCACTAATGTTGGTAGGGATATGGAGAATTGCAATCTGCCATTGTGAACTATTGGTAAGAATGTGAAATGGTGCAGTTGTTAGGAAAACAGTTTTTTAAAAAATTTAAAGTGAAATTACTGCATGACCTGCAATCCCATATCTGGGTATATACTTCAGAGAATTGAATGCAGAATCTCAAATCTCAAAGAGATACTTTCATACTTATGTTCCTAGCATCATTATTCACAGTCCAAAAGGCAGAAGCAATGTATGTGTCTATTAGCAGATGAACAGACAAAATATGACACATATCCTACATGGAATATTATTTGGTCTTTAAGAGGAAGGAGATTTGAACAGTGCTAAGTGAAACATCAGTTATGAAAGCACAAATACTGTATGATTCCATCTACACAAGGCACTTAAGAGTGGTTGGATTCACAGATAGAAAGTAGAATGGTGGCTATCAGGGGCTGGGAGAGAAGTGAGAGGAAGTTGTTATTTCATGAGTATAAAGTTCCAGTATTGTAAGATAAAGAGTTCTGCACAGTGGTTATAAAACCAGGTGCACATAGGGCACCAAAACTAAGCAGAGAGACAACTATAAATACCAAGGACTCTACCTGTATCAAGGGACAGTGCCTGATACAGGTCACTGTGGGTTCTTCCACCCCCCACACATAATTGCAAGAAACCTCAGGTTTTACAAAGGAGAAACAGAGAACTTAATGTAGCCATGATGAGCCACCTATCTTATTTAATTAGAGTCGACCAGACAAAAGGAGTGCCTATAGCCTGTCACCAGGAGTGCTGAACAGCAGCAATGCTCAGGAGTGTTCACCAGGAGTGCACCACCAACAAACAGCTCTTAGAGACACCAGGCCCAAGGTCTTTGGTGCTCCTGTCAGGCAACGTTACAGACAGGACAGGACGGGAGGCCAGGTCTCTGCCAAGGTCTTGGCTTCCATTCCTCAGCGGTCAGCTGCTGGATGCAGCTGCTGGTCCTCCTTCCTTCTTCAGAGACCAAGAATGGAAGCCTTCTCTTTTTTCTTGGGGCTGGCACAGTTCTCTCAGAGGCTTGAGCAGTTCTCTGAGACTGGAGTAGGTGTCTCAGGGCTGGAGCAGTTCTTGGAGGCTAAGTTGCACACTTTAGGGATTGGAACCCATGCTCCCTGGAGAATAGAGAGTGGAAACTGAAGACTGGAATCCAAGTTCCTTTTAGCGCTCTCTGACTTTGGCTTAAATCCACCCTCAGGTTGCCCCACCCTGATTGGACCATCTTTCACTGGACTATTTCAGCAAGACCACCACAGCTGTTGCCTGCTCCGTCTGTTTTCAGCTATACAATAATGTGAACATATTTAACATCACTGGACTCTGTACTTAAAAATGATTTGAGAGTAAATTTTATGTTATGTGTATTTTACCACAATTTTAAAAGTCACTTTTCACAAGAAGCATTTTTAGTGGAATTTCATAGCTTTGATGAGGCTCTAGCATCATCCAGAAGTGTCCTTGCTGAAAAATGATAATTCTCAAAAATATGAATTTTCCACAGAAGAAATAATATTGAACGTAAAATTCAATTGCTGGTATTTGTGTGTCCAAAATGTGTATGTGGCAAGAGGCAAATTCAGTTCAGAAACAGGAAATTAATAGAGTTCAAATGAGACATTAGAGGAAAGGGGAAATAATGTTTACCTTAAATCTTCATAATCTTATCAGGAAGCATGACCTTAGTTTAAAGATGTGAATATGAAGGTTCTAGAAAGTAAGGTCATTTGGTAGGGTCTTTATGCTACAATGCATTGCTTTCCAGGAGAGAGATTAGTTGGGTTAAACTCAGTATGGTAATGGAAGTTGATATTTGTGAACCTATTAGTAACTGATATATATGAGAAACTGCAACTTGCAGTTGAGGAGGCTAAGCATATAAACTTTTGAGTCAATTTTTCTAGAATCATTTGTGAAGTGCTATGAGCATGATCTTTCCTTCTACACCCATACTACCAGCTTCCTAAGAGAAGACAGTAAAGTTACCCAAGTGAACTTTAGTGTGTGTAGAAGGCTCTCAAGAAGTATTAACTATTATTGTATCATTATATGTGGAGTCTTTTTACTGGTAATGAGGTCAGATATTTAGCTGGTCTAGAATTTTCTCATATTGCTAATTAAAATAGAGGCTTCTTTAGTTCATAGACTTGGACAAGTAACCTAATATATGTTTAAATATTACAAAATAACAGGTTTTTCAGAAGAGTTTTTAGTAGTTAGAGTTGTTTAATTTTAGTGTGATGGTAGGATGTAAGTCTGTGTGGGTTTAGTTTCTCTTCATATATCTAACTTATTTTAACTACTCAATTAATACATATTGATACTGGTCAACTGTCCAAATAAAATTTGGATCCTGTGATCCTTAGGGTGTACGTTGGATCATTTGACCTGTATGGCTTACGACAAAGTTCTTAAACTCATTGATACCCTGAAATCTCTTCTCAGAGAATTTCAAGCCATGTCTGCCTTTGTGTAGATCTAGCTTGGGTAAACAAGTTGTGGTGCTGATGTATCGCAATGTGAGTTTTACAGGGCAAAGGATTCTTCAAACAAATGTCTTTCCCTCCTTGTAGCTCAGGGGACTGATCATGTATCTTAGCTCTTGCTAATGGAATGTGAACAGAAGTGAAGTATGTAACTTCTGCCCCACTTACTGAAGAGGAACTTCCTGACCATGAAATGTCTGTCTGTCTCCTCCAGAAATTATTACCTCCTTTAGAAGATTAGGATGGATGTTGAAATGATAGCAGAACTGCTATAAGCCTGGGTTTCTGAATGACCACATGGATCAGAACTGCCTGCTGGACTGAAATACTGATGTTATCACTAACAAACAGGGAAATGCAAATCAAAACCAAAATGAGATACCATCTTACACCAGTAAGAATGGCCCATATCAAAAAAAAAAAAAAAAAAAAAAGGGAGGGGGGGAACAACAGCAAGTGGTGGAATGGATATGGAGAGAGGGGGACACTTTTCCACTGCTGGTGGGAATGCAGACTGATCCAGCCACAATGGAAGACTGTGTGGAGGACCCCTATACTACTGAAAATGGAACACTCATTTGATCCAGCAATCCCACGCCTAGGAATCTACCCAAAGGTTACAAAAACTCTAATCCAAAGAGATACCTGTACTCAGATGTTTATAGCATGCTAATTACAATAACCAGGATATGGAAACAACCCAAATGGCCCAAAATAGATGAATGGTACAGAAAGCTGTGGTATATGTACACAATGGAATACTATTCGTCAATCAAAAAAGACAAACTTACATCTTTCACAGCAATATGTATGAAACCAGAAGAAATAAGTCAGAAAGAAAAAGAGAAATACTGGCTGGTCTCACTTATATGAGGGATAAGGGGTACACAAACAAACAAACAGGCAAGAAATATTTAGAACTAACTCAGCAAGATTGAAGCACAGAACATGAGGGGGGAGGGGGGAATTACATGATTGTTTGAAGAGACAGGATGGATAGAATGTTTTTTTTGCTCCATCTTGCTTGTAGTCATGCAAAACTGTCCTCCCAATAGATTTCTGAATGCTTGTTGTATGTTTCTTACTGGAAAACTTTTTGGTTCTACTACTTCAAGTACAAGTGTGAATGATTTTGGTATGGAAGACATCAGTTTTAGGAAAAGCCACTACTTCTCTCATCTGTGCTGTGGATCTAGCTGTGTCTGTAGGCTTTCCCAAAGAGGTACAGTCATGAGCCAGGTCACACTGGTCATTATCTCTACTATGCTCTGTGCACAGGAAATCCTGCATGAGACTGGCAGGGGTATAAGAGGGGTTGAATAAATCCCAGTCATCAGAACACACTGGCCAATTTTCTCAATGTTTGACAAAACATTCAGTGGTAGATAGTGTACTCTTAACCTAATGATTATATTAATGCTGTGGATACTCAGTTGCTTTTCCAGTTTTAATTTTTCTGTGACTTCTTAGTTTTTCTAGAATTTTCTATAAAGTGCAAATCTCAACGTTTCAAGAATCTGTAAAGTGATGAGAAGGCATGCAATATTATTGTAGTATATTGCTATAATTGTCAAATGTGAGTCTGCTGAACTAACTGCATATATGCAGCAGCTTGGCTCTCCGTACAGAGCAAACCAATCAATCAGATATTGAAGCTAAAAGAATGTAGATGGCCAACACTGCAGGACCTCTTTCAAGTTAAGCAAGTGTAGGACACTTGGTCTGCCTGGGACAATGAATATACATTATGAGGTTTGAGAGAGAGCATGCAGAGGCCAGTGATGGAGTTCTGGCTTCCAACATTGCACCCCACAGGTTGGTCAGTAAAATGCCTTGTTGATAAGATTGGAATTGTGAGCAAGGGTTGAGAGTATGGTTTGATTATATTATCAGATGATCCAGTAGATATCCAGTCAGCAGACACATCCCCTTAAAAGACATAGCATACTTCCACTTTCACCCACTCCTTTTTCTCTGTCCTTCGCCATGTGATTGATGCTATCTGATATTTCCATAAATAAGCAAGGTAAGGATATCTCTCCTTTTCAGCAGATTTGCCATTGATAACTTGCTCCACAACTCCTGATTCTTTATTAGTGTATGTTTGCTCATGCACTTGTCAAATAATAGTAATTCAGTGAATTCAACGTATTTTGAATCAGTGCTACACAAATTTCCTTCCCTGTTGTATTCCCCATGTTAGGTGAAACTAGCTTCATCTGTGCCACTGATTAAGTAAAGAAAAAAAAAACTGTCATCTTCAATGCTTCTTCAAACTCTCATCTTACAAGCAATCCATCAGGAAATCCTGCCACTCTACATTGAAAAATTTTCCAGAATCTGATTCCTCTATAGCACCTCTACTACTTTCATTCTACTGGAGCCACCAGCTTCTCTTGCTTGGATTAAGGACTTAATAACTCCTGTCCATGCCTCCTCTCACCTACCTTCGAGCACATACACTCACATGTACACTCCAGCACACACACATGCGTATATACACACTTCTCAAAAGGTTGAGCAGAATAATCCTTTTAAAATAGAAGTCAGGTTATTTGACTCCTCAAAAACCTCTCCACTTTGCTCTAAATAAAACCCCAGATCTTTATAAAGGCCTAGTACCTTGTTACCTTTTTGATCTCACTGCTACTACTCTAGCCCTCTTACTTAGAATCTGTCCCAGTAGCTCCCTTGTGCTTTGGGGGTCATACTTGCATGCTCTTCTCATAGACCATTTGCTCTAGTTTATCCTTAGTACTTTCTCCTTGGTATCTACTCGGATAGGATAATCACCTAATATTCTTAAAGACTTGGCTCAAACAGCTTCTTTTGGATTAAAATATCTTGTACTAGCACTCCCCTGCCTGTTGACCATATTCAATTGTTTAATAGCACTTGCTGCCTTGCAACCTATGAGGCAATTTCCTTAATTACTGTACTTTTTGTCCCTCCCACTGACCATTAGAATATAAGCTCCATGAAGGCAAGACTCATTGATGTATCTTGAGCTTCAAGGATTCTGTGGCACAGAGTAGGCACTTTATATATGTTTGGTAAAAGAATGAATGAATGATGCTGACTCATGATGAGGTTGAGTCTTTGATGAATATGGAATGAACTGTGGTGATCAATTTGTGTAGATATTGAGGCTACAGATGTCACTTTGCTAATAAGGAGGATGCAGTAACAAAAAACACCTGGACTTCACAGAGGAGACTTTCCTGAAAGTTGACCGACCAAAAATTTTAGGAAGGAATATTGAGGTGACAGCCCTGGTTAACTTCCACATTTTGGAATGATTGACTTTGGGGTGGAGAACACCGTTTTTGTAGTAAGAACTTGTCCTTGTTTTTGATTCATATTTGAATGACAGCATAAGGCAGTATGGATCAAGTTCCCTGCCTCCTGTACAAATATTTCCTGGTCTGGTTTCAGGTATCCCTTTCCTTAGGTGGGTCTGCTATTGCGGGATTAAAGTACCTTGTGCTTCAGGTCTTGGGCTGACCCATGCACGGGCAATATAATGGCTCCCTATTCTGGCCTATTCATATTCACCTTCGTACTGAAATGGCAAACTTGCTCATTGGAAACAAGTGCCTGAACTTGAGAACCTGGGGTGATTGCTATTTGCCTACTGCTCTGGTCCCAGTACTGCTCTGACTGGTAGAAGTACCATGAGATGAGAAGGGTGGGAAACACGGAAAAGACTATGAGGAAAGCAGACACATACGAGGAAGTCCCTAAGAAGGAGAAAATGAATGGCGGTGGCAGAAAGAAGGTGAATAAATGGGAAGAACAGATGGATTGAAATCAAAAGGGAGCAAGACAGGCTGAAAGTTCTGGGAGAACATAGTGTTGTTCATCTGCTGTGTGTGCCCTTATGCCCTGGCATTTTCATGCCTTAGGTTCCCAAGAGACATGAGGAACACATTATTTATTTTTGTCCATAAAATATGGAAAAGGCAACTTCATTTTTCAACTTGGAAATCATTGCCAATAGGAGAAGAACATTCTTTGCCAAAATTTGTAAGCATGAGTGGCTTTAAATATGTAAAGATTAAAAGGTACCCAAATGATATGCTGGCCGCTAACATACTTTCCAGGACATTCCAAATTGGACTTGTAGCTTAAATGAGAGATATTTAATGTCCAAATCAAGGCAGTCCACATCACCTTTCTCAAGCTGGTTTCAGTCACCAGGAAATTTTAGAGCAGCAAATTAACTTTGCTCAGTTGTCTCATGAATATATATATATACTACAGGAGCAGTAGTAACTGTGAGGGAGTAAGGGATTGACAGAAAATTTAAAACAAATCCTTTTTCCCCCCAAAAGGAAAGAATCTACATGAAGGAAACTTTTCAGATCTTGGGAGTGTCCTGTATAATTCCTAGGAGCCTGCTGAAAGGCCCCTTGTTGTCCATACAGCCTCCTGGAGCGTAATTGCCATAGCAGCCCATATAAAAGGGACAGTGGAAAGTTGCAAAAGTCATTAACTGGGAGAAATAGGAAGCAATCAGCAACACTTTAAACAAATTATGACCATGAAATTACACTCCCAGCTTGAGATAAGTGTCCTGGATCTGTTAAAGTTATATACACCTCACTGACTTGAATGAGATGAGGAAAGTTTTCCTCTTTGGTTATTTATGGACTGTTAGATCATGATGGATGGAGAAGCCTGAGTTAAGAAGGGTTGTTCACTTCTTCCCAGGCTTCTTTTAAAGAGGCATTACCTGCACCAGGCACTTGTACAAACCGGCTTTTCAAGCCCTCACCTTCACAAGATGCTACCCTTTGGGGTGAAATGGAAACCTACTGAGTCTAGTGTATTTTATTCAGATATCATTTTGCAGAGAAAAGCCTAAGCCTTTTTTTCTGCATTACCAAGGGAGTAGGAATGTGTGTGTTTGCTGTTGGAACTTGCTTGGCATCAGAGACCTCCCTCCATGGACTCTCAGTCATTCGGCTGCTGTAAAAGTCTCCTTTTCCCTTTCCAAGTGTCTTGGCCCTTCCAACATCATTTCTCCTTGTGGAATACTCTTTGACCTAGCTTGAATTGAGGTTCATCAGTCTCTCTGACTTCTCAGTTCCCAGTGACTCAGATCTGGTTGCTGTTTTGCTTTTCCACCCAACACCCTGTAAAACCCTGGATGGCAAACCTTGGGCTAATCCTGGCCCCCATGTCTGTCTCCTGTACCCTATCAGCAGTGCTGGTATTACATTGGGGGTGAGGTTAGAGAGCTTCACCACCCTGGGGGTAGGGGGGAATCTCACTCTCTGTGGCACAGTTTGTTCTTGGACTATTTGTCTGTCAGTGCTTGAACCAGTGGGCTCTACCTGGTGTATTCCTCAAGGAGCCATGGTGGCAGGCTGGGGCCCTGGATGCTTGGACATGCTAGAGTCCCTCTGCTTCTTCCAATGTTCAGACATGTGCACCTTACTCCTTAGATGTGATCCTGGTTACATCATTCCTGCTCTTACTCAGTCCAGAGGAAGTGCTAATTTTTATTAGTTTCCCTTCTGACCTTCTTATTTTTATCACAGGAAAATCTATGAGAAAGTAAGCCTGGTTTGATTTTTAAAGATTTTAAAAAGAAACTTAGACTCTCACTTTTGCTGAAAGGTGGAAGGGGGGAGTGGTATACGCAATATACACTAAGTGTGGACACATGGAGTAAAGACTTCAAATTTCATTAAGCTTAATGAATCTTAATGTCATTGTAATAGGGATTCTTTCCTACCTGTACTCTCAAAAGTGTCATTTAAAAAAATATTATCATTGAAAGGTAGAAACTATTATGGTTAATCTCAAATAATAGATGGTTTTAGTACCATCTATACATGAACTGTTGTCATCCAATCTCTTAACCATCTAGAGACAAGGAATTTTCAACCCTTCAAAGAAGCTTATTGTAATTAAACAGCCCCAAAGTTGTTAGGTATTTCATTATCTTATTTAAATGTCTCCAATGCATACGGTTTTGTTTTGCCTTCTAGAGATATATGAAAACTACTAATATAACATAGATAAAACCCTATTACATAGTATAGTTTTGTACAATTCCATAGTACCTCATATTTCTAAGTGACGCCTCTCTACTTCTTTCAATTCTTTAAACATCACTGAAATCTGGTAACTTGTGATATGGTTTCCGATTATTCTACATTTTGGTTTCCATTTTTGGATTCAATTCCAGTTAGAATTCAATTCCAGTTAAAACTTGGTTCCCAAGTGTAGTAATGGTGATAACCATAAAGGTCAATTGCTATTGAAGATTCTCAAAACCCAAAATAACAGCACTTATGAATCTACTTTTTATTGCAAACAAAAGAATTACAAGATGGCAATGATATTAAGATAAAGTTGCTTATTGCAATGAAAAGTTTCCCCACAGCATGGGATCTGGACAGTCTATTGCATTCAAATTAACTTGCATATTTGAATATCTGCTGCCTGTAAGGTGCTGCAGAGTAGATAAAGCAGTATACCATTTGGATGCTCAAATTCTAACGGGCATAGCCAGAAATATGAAGTCATGTTAATGCTGGTATAAGAAAAATAGCACCAAAACTAGACGCTATTTTTAAATGGATGCATCAGTCATGGTTCTTCAAACAAATAAGACCGATAGGATGCATGTGTGTATACGTATATGTCATATATATTTCATATGCATCTCTATATGTTCTCTTTATAGCTATATATCTACTTCTCTATGTATATTTTTCTATGTATATTTCTCTATGTATATCTATAATATATAGCATCAAAATTGAGATAATTATTTTAAGGAATTGGCTTACACAGTTGTTAGGATTGGCAAGTTCAAAATCTACAAGGAGGGCGGAGGAGAAAAAGGTGAAGGGAGGAGAACACATGGACTTGGACCCAGTCTATGGGTGGGTTGGTGGTGGGAGTGCAATGGTGGCAAAGGCTGGCATCCAGCTTGATTTTGAGCACCATTAAAGTAGAATCTTCTCTTTCTTGGATGAAAAAATGTCAGTCCTCTTCTGTTAAGGTCTTTGAGTGAGAGAGGTCCACTACATTAGTAGGGTAATCTGCTTTGCTAAGTCTGTTAATTTAAATGCCAACCTCATCTGTAAAATATCTTCAGAGTGCCATGGACCTACCCACACTGACACATAAAATTAATGATCATAGTGAATAAAACTTATTTTGGGGGGGAAATGAGGAAATTCACAGACATAATGAAGTATATGAAGGTTGGAGGATAAGAGAGGGAAGGTACTGGGGGGGTGAGGAGTGACAGGAGTTAAAACATATCTGAGAAAACAAGAGGTCTGCAGAGCTGAAACAAAGGGATATTTAAATGTCAATTTAGGCAGCAGGTAGACATCACTCTTAACCATGGATTGAAACCAGTTCACTCAAATTAGTTTTCAAACCATTATTTTCTGGTAATTATTAAAACCTGATTAAATTTTCTTAGTCTGCAACTCCCCTGACCCATTCCTTTAACTAGTTAACATGTGGACCTTGTTTCCTAGCTTTGCTCCTAGAAACTAGACTGAGCAGCCCAAATTCTCCATTTGCATGGATACTAATTGCAAAATCTCTTTGTGAGAAAGAGGAATAGATAAGGTTGAATCTTGGTCTTCATTGTAGTGTACCCTGTAGCTGTGCCTTTAAAATAAAGGATTAAGAACCTTGGTTATTTCCTGCTCTTCTGTAACAATTCCCTTCCTAAGGCAGGTAACTATTACCTTTGTTTTATGCTTAAATTAATTTTGAACTCAAGTGGTAAAACTCACTTCTTACAGGTTCAGTTAACAGTTTCTTTTTTCCTTCTTTTTTCAGAGGTAGCTTGTTTCTATTTTTGTTATTATTAAACAATTGTTTTACTATTCTATTTCTAATTTTGAGGAGGACTAAATTTTGTAATAGCAACATGACTTTGATATCTTTTTCAAGAAAGAGTTTGGCTAGATGCTTTTTACCACATCTGAATCACATTTTAGTCTCTAGAAGCATTCCTAGGAAACAGATGGAAAGGCAGAGTCAGCATAGTTTAAGGTATCTGACATGGGACAATTACAACAAAATAAATAGGAACCAAGGACCTGGAGACATAGGACAGAGGTGATACTTTTGGTCTTTTGGTCTCAGGCTGGCAGACAGAAATAAAGGTCCAGGGCAACTTTACAAAGAACATGATGCTATGAATTGAAATGTTGGAATTGGAATATGGTATTGGAATATGAATGTGATTTTATCAAGAAAAAAACAACATGTTATTCAAGGTTGAAGAGCATGAGCTATGCCAGAAAGGGCTACAGTGACTGGGAAAACCAGAGAGATCAGGGAAAACCAGCAAGAGCAGAATGCACAGGAGGGTATGCAGTAGTGAAAAGGAAGAAAGTGAGACTGAAAAAGGAGATGAGCCAGCTGTGACTGATTGCTGATCATTTTGATAAAGTCACACATCATTTACTGGCAGGGGCAGGGTCTGAGAAATGTGTCATTAGGTAATTTTATTTTATCATTGTACAAATGTCACAAGGAGGCTATGTATAAGACCATCATGGTTTATGTCATTGACCTACAAGTTATAAGACACTATATGGTTGTTGTATTTGAATTTATTTTTGCACATTTATTTATTGGTACCTTGAATTTTACAATAGAAATACATGATAATTGAAAAAATCTATTTTGTCTTTAAGTTGAAGTCTTTTGTAAAGTTGGCCAAAGACCTAAAGATTGAAATTCACTCTCTTGTCATCTTATGTCAGTGCAATTCCTGATTTTGGCTAGTTTAATTAGAAATTTGCACACCTGTACATGCCATGCAAATCGTTAATAGCACTTTCTCTGAAACAGCAGGGAAAATATGAATGCTGACAGTGTCAGGTAGAAAGGAATGGTCATATGCTTGGCTATTTGAGGTATTTAGAGCTAAATATGTACAAATAAGCTTATCAGAAAACCATATTGTGCTGCTAACTTAAATAGCTAATAAAACTTTTAAGTAGCAGTTTATAACCAATTAGTTCAAATAAAGGTCCCACGTTCTGCAATAGCAATTCCAATGCAATTGGAAACAGTCATATTTGTTTGAAATTACTTGACTGTACATACAGCCTTGAATGTTAACATCCGAAACCATTTTACTAAAACAGAATAGTTGTATTGGAAGCATCTCTAAGACTTCACTATGTTATTATTTAGTTATAGTTACATTGAAGAGATAAGAACATTCAAAAAAATTTTCGCAACTTTTACAAATGACTTAAATAATGTCCATAGAAATAAACTTTGCCTTGACCATAATTGAGTATGTTTGCTATCCCTTAAATCCCTCACCAATTTTTCATCAGATTTTAATAGAGACTGAATATGTTAATCTGCATCTTCTGTCATAAGAACATCAAATCTCTCTGTGAATATCTTCCTTTATTTCCATTGTAAAGAGCACCAATTCATATTGGCCAGTAACTTTATTATGATGTTCACTTTCAAACATTTCCCTCTATGAGTGATGCATTCATTACTATCTTTTGGTAAGTGAAGAAACTGAGTACTAAGTCAATCTATACAAGACAAACCTGCAAATCTTTAAAGAACAAAAATTTTTGTGATTATTCACTAAGTACATTGTCCCCTACTCATTAGCAGCTGCCAAGAATCACAAACTTGTGAGCATCCCAAGTATACTCACTGATAACTATGAAGTAATCGTAGGACTTTGTAGAAGCTAGAGAAAAAGCAATGGTACTGGCAAATGACAAGATTCTGTAATGTGTTTTAAAATGAATACAGGCCCCATTTGCTATAGAACCTATTCTTAGGCTGTTACTGGTAGAAAAACTTCTCTTTGTGCAGTATTTTTGGGCTATCAGGAACACCCTTAAACCATTATGCAATGTATTCATTTTTTCTAATGTGGAAAATCTTAACTATGAAGATTTCAAAATTGGTTTGTTAAAAGTCCCATTCTGTTAGATATTTTCTTAGACTCTAGGCAACAGAAACAGAAAATATATTGAACTAAAATAAACATTTAGAGGGATAACCCAGAGCCTCTAACATTTATATAATTCAAGAAAAAGTCTTAATGCTGCCTCTCTCCCCTACTATATCAAAATTTCATGGCACTCACATAAAATTATATAATATATTGATTTTTTTTAAATGGTAATTACCAGAGATCTGTACCCAGAATTCCTAGCAGATTTTAAAGGCACCAGCATAGTAACTAAAAAATGGTGTCAGGGAGAGATCCATGGTGAGGAGTAGAGGCCTGAGTAATAGGTTCTAAGTAGAATCCTTATCCCCAAAGTATCAGGAATCTCTCAATTGTGCTAGAACCTTGGTGTGTGTCATATGTTGTGTGGTTTGCAGAGAAAAAGCCAAGGAAGACTCACTGGAGAATCTATTCCAACGCAGTATAAGACCTTTTTCTTTAAAAGATATTCCTCCCAAATTAAGTAGGATTTTAATCAAAGGAGGAGAATCAGAAATTTTTTGGTCTAATTTTTAGCTCTTTTAACAGTCCAAGTGATTGTGCCAAGCAGCACTTTGTACTCTTCTTACATGACTCCAAAATATGATGAAATCTCCTGATCGCCTACCGCTGTAGCAGGCACAATCAGAACTGTTACAAAGTGAAAGCACTCTGAGAGATTTTTTGTGCGGAGAAATAAAAGACAATCCTCATGCTCTTGTTTCTGTAAAAGAAGCAAGATGGCAGATTCGGCGTTCCTTCTCCCTGTGTTTGTGGGGCTGAGGGTGGGGAATGAGCTGAGGGTGGAGTAAGGGCAAGGAACGGGTAGAGGAAGGAGACTTAGGGAGGAGGAGTAGGGACTGGGAAGTAAGCCCAGGCCTGGTATCTGGGGAAAGGAGAACCAATACCTCTTTTGTTGTCAGGAAAGCCCTGGGCACAAAGGGTGAGTTTGAGTTTCACTTCAGGTCAGTTCAGGGCATTGAGAAAAGGCAGTTTTCAGACAGCAAGCTTAACTGACTGACTCTGAGGTAATTAAATCACTACATTAGACTGCTGACCATGAAAGCAGAAAAATACAAGCATACAAAAAGAAGAAAACAAAACCTTACATTTGTATCTAATTATATAATTAAAATGTTTACTGTTCCATGTAATAATTATGTGGCTCATATTTGATCATGATGGAGTTACTCTAATTGGTTAAAAGTTTTACCCATTCTTCTTGTGGGACAAAATTTGGTTTTATTTAGTCATTTTTTATTCAGGCATGCAAGGCTTCCATCTGACTTTGTTTTATTCTGACTGGGGTTTTGGCAACTTCTGTGGTAATTTTCAGTTTTATTTCCTCCTTCAGTAATGTCTGTAATTGTGAGTAGCCAGTTACCTGAGAAAAGGATTGTTGTTTTCTTAGTCCTGTCAGCTTTCTGATTGTAAAGTTTGCTTCCCAGATTCCATGATGCATGGCGTCAAATCAGAAATTATTATTGCTTTTTTTTTTTCAGAAATGATTTTGTAGTACTAAGGAGGTTCCCTACAGAGAACCAATTGGATTCAGCAATTCCGTTGTGTCTGCCTCATTTTCTTTCTTCAATCACTATTACTTGTGTTTCCTGTAGCTTTAGGTCTTTATTATTCAAGGATTGAGTTTTACCTTGTAAATTATGCAGGTACTTGATTTCTTGTCCTCCTCACCCACTATCTCCTTTTTATTTATCTATTATTGTTTTGCCTCTTTACAGATTACCTCAACAGTCATCATAATAAGATATATGGAAAGAAAAATGACAAAAGAAGAGAAGTCACATGCTTTATTTGCTCATTACCCTGATTGATGGATCAGGAAAGAGATGCTCAAATTTAGGACTAAAGTTAGTGCACTTTTACCTATGGAATTCAGTGATCTGTTAACTATTACCTCAAATAAACAGTTTAATAAGGAAAGTGAGTTTCATAATAGACTATTGAGAATTCCTACAGTTTAAATAGCACTAACATTTTTTGTCTTTATATAAGGCAATTTTACTATTGATCATCTGCAGTGAGGTAGCCAGATAGGAAAATGGGCCAACTTGAGCTGATAATACAATTTATGTATAGCATGTTGTTTCTCTAGGGGGAACATGCTAATATCCTTTGTAGAGGCAAAATTGTCTGTCCAAGAGAAAAACACAGAACACAGATGTCGGACTTGTGGGAGGAAGGGAAGATGGGAGACAGGTTTCAAGTGAAGATAGCTAGATGTAAAAATTGACATGTTTGTTCTAGTGTAACTTACCCTGGCCTTACACAAAGCCCCCCTCCTCAGAGAACACTATTGGTATCTTTAAATGTGACAAAATATAGTGGACTATGTGGTTTTGTTTTTTTTTTTCCTTCAGTGTTCTATGGGAAAGGATTAGGATAGCAATTCTCAATCTGGGGGAACTTTGTACCCTAAGGGTCAATTGTTAACATCCAGAGACACTTTTAGCTGCTAAAATAGAGGTCATTACTTCCATCGAATGGGTAGAGATCAGGGATGCTGCTAAATATTTTACAGTACTTAAAACAGACCTACATGCCAATGAACTATCCAGTTCCAAATACCAATAATGTGGAGGTTAAGAATTTCTGGATAGAGACATCTATTTAGAGTTCTTAATTTCCTTCCCAGGTAATAGATGCACTTTTCAAAAATGCCTTTCTGGTGGCATCCATCCATCTATCTTTCAGTGTGGTCAAGAAGAGAACAGTGTGCTGGCTCTCCTCTAGTACTCTTCTAGTAACAAATAAATAAGAGCATGTACAATTTGGAAAACTACCTTGGGAAACTTGATTTATAAATGAAAATTAAAAACTGAGACAGCAGCCTATCTATACATTGAACACAAATAAGAAGTTCTGTGGAGACGTTGCTCTTAGGGGCCATGTGTACCTCTGAAGGAGGACAGCATTTCTTTCCCTAAGGCAAATTTGCATGCCATCACCACTTATGAGTAAAGTAAATCTGCTGGAACTCAATGGTGATTCCTAAGGATGCAGCTTAAAGGTTTTCTTGTCCTCATTGGCTTCAAACTTTTTCTCTTTTACCTGCTAGCATCTAGTGTCTTCATAGAAAAATAACTTGTAGCCTCAGCCTTTCTGTATTAGTTTCCATGGCTGATGCAAAGCACCAGGCAGGTTCCCTGCAACCTGTTCACTTCCTTGGCTGACAAGTTACTACAAACTGGGTGGCTTAAGACAACAACATTTTGTCCTTTCTCAGTTCTGCAGACCAGAAATCTGAAAATCAAGTTGTTGGCAGCATTGTGCTCCCTCCAAAGGTTTGTGGGTAGATTCTGCTCCTCTCCTCTTTCAGCTTCTGGTGTTACCATCACCTTAGTCTCTGCCTCCATTTTTACATTGCCTTCTCCTCCATGTCTCTGTCCTCTCCTCTTTTGTCTCTTTTAAAGAAAACAGTCATTGGACTACCCTAAATTTACAATCATCAAAATCCTGAATTACATCTGACATCTTTTTTTTTTTTTTTTTCAAACTGATCACATTCCAGGTTCTGAGGATTAGAGTGTGGGCATATTTTAGGGGTGGGAATGGCGTCACCATTCGACTCATAGTCATCTTTCCATTAACAGCACAGTCAGCTCTGCTATCTTGGTGTTCCACACCTACCAAGACCAACATGCATATTTTTCCTGCATGAGAGATTTCTTGGCAGTGAAACTCTCAGTGCTAAAACAGAGGAAGGAAAGTCTCAGGCAAACTGGGATGTTTGGTTAAACTACAGTGGAACAAAACCTGAATGACCAACACCCCACCTGGAGGCTTGTATGTTATTATTGCATGATGTCACTTCAGGAAAAAACAAATAGGGAGGGGGGGTGTCCTTTCTCCTCTTCTGACCTCTGCCTTGACAGCTGCCAGGAGAAAGTCAGTGCTGAATTTGAAGGGGAGACCTTTGGAGTGCAGTTCTATCTTATGCTCAGACTTCAGTTTTGCTCATCTCTTTACCTATTGCAAATCTGCATTCTCCTTGGCTATTGTTTTTTTCTAAAATCAGAGGCATCTGGCTGCTTACAGTTTAAGCCACCTACCAATGATACCTGAGTGTTTCTTCTAGGCCTAGTGATGACTTACATCCTGCTAAAATGTCTCTCATCCCCTGCTTCCCTCCCCCACTAACCACCATTGGAGTCCTCAGCAGGAGTCAGAAGAGCAGAGGGCAAGGAAGCTGGGGCTTTGATCTTCCACAGAGGCAGTGTCCCTTCCTCTTTCCACTTGGACCAGAGGTCACTGGGTGAGCAGCCACAGAGTCAACCTCAGCCTGGCCCACATGCCTCCCTCTTTGAAGAGTTCATTGCAGTCAAGGACAATGAAAGGTCTGGCATTTGCTTTCTGTGGAGATCTGTGTACAGCAGCCTTCCACCTTGATCTAATGACTTCTGTCTTGAGCGAACAAGATAATCCCACTTTGAAACCAAATTTATGAGCTTCTGGCACTGCACACCTCTCCTGACCTGAAGTTTCACAGAGATGGGGTATATCTGGTTGCATTTTTAACCCCTTTTTATTCTCCATGTTGAAAAGATAAAACCCTGGGAAAACAGCTGCTTTGGATCAGGTTAGAGGCAGTAAATTAAAAAACTAAAGTAACATGAATGACATGATGGGCCTACAACAGAATCACGATAAAACAACCACACTCTGCTTGTGTCACCATTTGATTGATTTTGATTTCCTTTATCATCTACATTGATTTTTCACTTTTTCATGATTAAAAATTTGACTCACCCAATTCAATGATTTACAAAAAATCTTTTGATCATTATCACCTGCAATTTTGATCCCTTACTTTATTTTATTTTTTGTGGTAAAATTGGTTTACAGCAATGTATATGATCCAGACATCCTCAGATGCATGTCACCACCACACACCCAGTACCAAGTCTCCCAATGTCCATTATCTCTTTTCCAGATTTACTCTCACCTCCATCTCCCACTCTAGTGGCCCCAACTTTGCAGTTAGATTTCTGGTTTGTTTTTGCCTGACCCTTTGTTTTCTCTCTGTTCCACATATGAGTGAAACCATCTGGGATTTCTCTTTCTCCTTCTGAATTTATTTTGCTTAGCCTAATACCTTCCAGTTCTACCCATGTTCTCACAATGACAAGATTTCATCTTTTCATCATATATATGTGTACAAGTATATCCATATATAAAAATACATATGCATATGCTGTATATATATGATCAGTATTGCACTGTATACATATAGAACATTATCTTAATTCATTCGCTCCTCTGTCTTTGGACACTTAGGTGTTTTCCTAAACTTGACTATTGTAAATAGTGCTGCAATGAATAGAAGTCTATATATATCTTTTCAAATTAGTGACTCTGCATTTTTATGGTAGCTAACTTGGAGTGGAATTGCTGGATCCTATGGGAGATGCATCTTTAATGTTTTGAGAATGTAATTGTGATGACTTAAAATATTATGTTCAATGATCTTTTTTGTTAATGAAAGCAAACTTTAAACAAATACAGTATTCCTGAGAACCAATTTCCATTCATTTATTCTATCTTGATGGAGTTAGCTTTTTGGAGTCTATAGGTTTTTGTTTGTTTTTGTTTGTTTTTAGTGGTTGTACTTTGTATTACAATATGCAGACATAATTTGTCACTGTTTGTTGATATAATTATGTTTTACTACTTTAAGTATGGAAAATATACTTCCACTTATGTCTCTCTACCATCCTATTTTTTAAATATAATTTTTTTGTCCTTTGCATACATAGGTGGTTGTAAGATTTTTCTCTCAAACATCAAATATGATATAAAAAAAACTCATGAGGATAAATTATTATATATACCCATTTTTGTCTTACATATATTTTTAACCATTCTTGTCTTCTTTTTTCCTTTACTGAAATTCCATGTCTTCTATAACCATTTCCTTTCTGTTTTGAATTTTGCTGGTCCAAACTTCCTTAGCTGATCTTTGAAAGTAGTGTTGCTAGCAATACATTTTCTTAGTTTTTCTTCATCTGTAAATATCCTTATTTCCATCTGTACTGAAGGACATTTTCACTGAGTACAGAATCTGTCATTGACAATTACTTCCTTTCATTTCCATATTCTTCTGTCCTTCATGATTTCAGGTGATGAATCCCAGAGATGTATCATTTTCTCTAGGTGCTTTTAAGGCATTGTAGTTACCTTTTTCTGAAATTTAATTTTGGCATATTTCGATGTAGATTGTTTGATGAGTCTATTTTGGATCTAACCTCTTGAGTCAGTTTATGTCTTTCTTGAATTTTGGGAAATACTCAGTTATTATTTCCTTGATTATTTTTTCAGCCCCACTTTGACTTTCCTTTTGGGAGTCAAATAATATAATAGCTTACTAAATCTCTCCCTCTTCTTTCTCTTTCTTCTCTCCCTCTTCTCTCTTTCTTCCCCCACTCCCCTTTCCTTTACCTCTCTCTCCCTAACCCAACTCCTCTTTGGCCTACAGGTCCTTGAGACTCTATTCATTTTGTTCCCTACTGCATTTTTCTCTCTGTTGTTCAGAATGGGTAAATTTTATTGATCTGTCATCGAAATCATGATTTTTATTTTCTGTCTTTGCTACTCTGATATAGGACCTAGCCAGTGAATTTAAAATTTTTATTGCAAAAGAATTCATAGTTGATTATTGAAGCATTGTTATGATGCTTCTGAGATAGTTTCAGCATCTGATTCATCTCACTGTGAGCAAATATTAATTACTTTTCCTCAATCATGTTGTGATTTTCCTAATTCTCAGTATGACCAATAAATTTTTATGCTCGCATGTATTATGAAGTTTGGGATATTATGAAACTATAGATCCCATCTCAGGTTCTTAACATAATAGGCAACTCTATTGAATTGTAGCTTGAGGATTGGATAGGTATATTATAGACTACATCTAGGGCTGAGCAAAGTGGAGCACTTTTCACATTGCCTTGCTATAGTCAGATAGAATGACACTTCTGTTTTTATTTCTAAGTCAAGGTATATATTCAAACCCTCAGTGTCATGTTGGTACCAAAGAAGAGAAGTATGAGTAAGAAAGAAGAAGAAACAGAATTGCAAGAATTCCTTATAGTTCTTACCAATGCATTTGGGACAACTGAGAATGGAGATTCAGTAACCAATTGGACCCTCCTGATAAAGAGGAAAATGAGAAGTTAGAGAGTCAATCCCGTCTTGCCATACATTGTCTCATCGGTCTTATTGATGCTCTTTGGAGAAGAGAAGACTGAATAACTCACTGCTCTGCTCCACCAACTCCATCTGGAAGGGGAATCAGAATATTCTGTTCACTCACTTGTTTAAGTAGAATATTTTGAACATAGAACATGGCATATAGTGTCTATTATAGGGTTACTTGGAACAGGAGCCAGGAATACATAATAGTGTATAGTTAGGATGCATTTACTAGTATAGTACCCTACAGTAATTCACATACAACGTCACATTTAATTCTTGCAAAGCTATATAGCATAGTTGCCATTTTCTTTTCTTTTGGAGATGAAGTTCAAAAAATTGAATTTTTTGTCATAGCCCACTGGAAGGACCATGGAGTAACTCAGGTCTTTTTTACCTTCCTGCCACCAGCTTCTGTGGCTACTTCCTGCAACTTTATTTTCCTTCCAGGTTTGATTAACCACATGCCATACAGTGTTATGTTCCAAAAAGTGCTTGGAAGTGCAAGCACAGGGCACATGTACCTATGATTGTGGACACCCAGGCCAAGAAGCTTGAGAGCACAGAGCATACACATCTAAAAAATACAGATACCCCAAGAAGCAGGAAATGGGGGCTGGAACTGGGGAGGAAGGCTAGGAGGCTGGGTTGTTCTCTGTTCACCTCCCTACCTGCTGGTCTGCCTGTGTTTCTAGTTCCCTATTTTAGTTTTAAAAGCCCATCAGATATATCTAAGGCTCTGAAATTCCCCTTTCGTTTGCCTGAATCAACAGTGAACCTGTCTAGCCTGGAGACAACAGCCATGGAGACAGAAAGTGCCAGATATGCAAATCTAAGACAAATTCTAGCTGACACCAAAGTCCTTGCCCTTCATGCTACTCTAGAGTCTATACATCTGTTGGGGAAGGGCTCGCCATGTAAGGTAAGCAAGACAGCATGCAGATCTACATAACCACTGCCTCAAGGGACATGGTGTGAGACAGATGTGAGGACCCGATGGTGATGTGAGTACAGGTGGTTAGAAAATTGTAGACTTTAAGGTCTGACCCATAAAATGAAGGGTCTTAGCGGAGAAAGTGAAGCAGTATGGCGAAGTTGAGTATAAGAAACATTCAACTGTCCTAGGAGAGCAGGGAGTGCTTGTGGTGAAGTAGAAGCCTTTCCTTTTAAACGCTAAGGCATATTAGTTGAAGGATGCTTTTTGCAAGAAGACTTTTAGGGTACCTGTTGAAATATTCTTTCATTAATTTTCAAAAGCAGGAAAATCCCTCAATTCCCCCTAGGAGAGAGAATTAGAGCAGAGCTGAAAATTGAAAGAGTGGGGACACATAATTTGAAAAGCTAGTCTAGAACTGCAACCAGTTCCAAGGGGAGAAAACTCAAGAATAGTCATAGCCATAAGTAGCCCTTGTTAACTTACTTAACCAACATCAGGTTCAATTTCCTTACTTGTAAAATGGAGAGAATAATACAACACTGTGTGGTGGTTATTGGGGTCTACTGAATTAATGTACATAACCACTTGGTAGGATAAAGTTAATTTCCTTTCCCTTTTGTCTTTTTCCCTTTGTTTCTCTCATTTGGAGAATTATCATAGTGCCAGAAATCTTATAGTCATTATTGGAGTTGTCCTCCCTTATCTGTGGTTTTACATTTGGGACTTCAGATAGCAAAAATCACATGTGAGCTGAAAATATTATGCACAACATAAGATAGAGAAATAGAGAGCAAATTCATGAAATTTTGTTACAGTGTGTTGTTATAATTGTTCTATTTTACAATTCACTATGCCAGATTTATTTGTGCCAATATTTATTTACTTTTACTGTACCAAATTTATAAATGATACCCAAATGTAACACCCTGGTGTTGGCAACTATCATCTTTTACTTGGCATAATAAAATAATTAGCTGCCCTTGTCATGGAGCTGTTACAGAGGTCCAGGGTGAAAGAGGGAAATAAGAGGTCAAGTGTGAACACATGAGTCAAAAAAAAAATAGCATGCTCAATAATGGAGAGAAAAATGGATCCTTAATCTGCTCCTAAACCCTCCCTCCTTTTCCTTTTAAAAAATTCTTTGGTACTGTGATGGGAAGGATGGAGGGGGGGGGTGTCTTGTTGCTATTTGTTAACCATATCAGGCTTAGCTAAACAATATGTAGCAATTAAATAGAGGTTTGAGCAAGAATTTCTGTTCCCTTCTTTTGAGTTGTTCACATAGCCTGGCGTGGGACACTGCTACCGAACTGACCTTCACGATTTATTGCCTAGTTTCACATGTTTATGTCTTATTGCCATAGTTACTTTGTCTTATTACAAATTGATTACTAATTGGTCTCTGTTTTCACCTTGTTCCCCTTCAGTTCACTCTTTTCAACAAAGCAGGTAGAGATGCTTTTTTTTACCTTTTACATAGAATTCACATTATGTCTCCTTCAGACCCTCTTATGGTCTTTCACCTCACTCCCTATGAAAGTCACTCCTCATACTCTCTGCAGGGTGACTTCCGGTTACTTCTCTGATTTCACCCTTGACTACTGCCTTCCTTGTCCCATTCAGTTCCAGCTGCCTTGGCCTTTTATTTCCCAGAGCATGGCATGTCCTCCTGTCCTAAGTGTTTGCATTTGTCGTTTACTCTGCCTGCAGTGTTCTGCATGACTTGTTCCTCATCTTGAGACTGTTCCTGGCCACACTACTAAAAATTAGTGTTCCATGATCAGTTATTCTTTTTGGAAGTATTGTTGCTTACAAACAAGTTGCCATGTTTATTGAATCCTAAATGTTACCCCTGAAGACTTGTGGCATCATTTCAGGTCCATCTTAAAAAGAAAATAACAAAATATGCATTGTCATCAGTTTCAAAATGCATACATTGATTTACATGTTAAAAAGTGAAAATTTTGCATTAAAGATCAATGAAACATATAACTGGTTTACTCATTTAATTTTTTTTAATGCCTGTTTTTTGCTGCTATGAAATAAAGTCCCCCAAAACAAGGATTTTGGTCTGGTTGTTCACTATCTACAGCAAGCCTGGCACTAACAGATCCTCAGTGCATAGTTATTGAATGAACATGTGAGACATGTCTCTCATCAAAAAGTAACTATGGCAATAAGACATAAACATGTGAAACTAGGCAATAAATCGTGAAGGTCAGTTCGGTAGCAGTGTCCCACACCAGGCTATGTGAACAACTCAAAAAAAGGGAACAGAAATTCTTGCTCAAGCCTTTATTTTAATTGCAAACATATTGGTTAGCTAAATCTGATATGGTTAATAAACAGCAACAAGGATCCCCCTCCATCCTTCCCATCACAGTTCCAAAGGATATTTTAAAAGGAAAAGGAGGGAGGGTTTAGGAGCAGATTAAGGATTCATTTTCTCTCCATTATTGAGCATGCCAATTTTTTTTTTTTTAAACTCATGTGCTCACACTTGACCTCTTATTTCCCTCTTTCACCCTGGACCTCTGTAACAGCTCCATGACAAGGGCATCTAATCATTTCTAGCATGCGACAACATTTGGTTCACATTCCCTTATCAGCATTACCTTTTCTTCTCTCCTGTGTGCCCCACCTCCTCCTTAAAGGAGACCCGGAATGGACCTCAGAGATCAGTGACACGTCCGCCAGTTCTTCAAACACTTCATGTAGAAAATCTTTCAGAGATGTGATTATAGGACCCTAGTCCTGGAAAATAACTGTCATCAAGACCTTTACATTTGTTAAAGGAATTCATTCCAATGGCATAACTTACCCCTAAATTTACTGTTAGAAATAGTTTTTAAATATACAGCTTTATTTTTTTACAGTTTTTAAAGAAAATTAATCTATAATTGATTTCTATTTGGTAATTATAAATTAGTTTATTTAAATAATTTGAAATCTCCAATTTGATTTCTCTTCATGATGTGTATAAAAGAAGGTTGTCTTTGAAACTGTGAGCAGCATTATAGTTACTTTTAAATATATTATCTATATTCAATGAATTTCCATTACATAAAAGTAGTATGAAATTTATCTCTAGTATTTATTTTTTTGCACTTTCCTTTGTCATCATTCTATTAGCATTCAGAGTAACAGCTCCAACCGAATTGAAACATTATCCATGGCTTCTAATTGAGGTCTTGAAAAGAAACTTTAAGCTGTTGCCTTTTAAAATCAGAATCACTTCCAGACTTCCATAGTACTTGAACTAGAGAAACACCTTTATGTATGCCAAATTATTGTGGTGGGAGAAAAATCTCTAAAATTTCTATCTTTTTGTTGACCTTTAAGAATATTTTCATGATTCATTTTGAAAAAGTATCACTTCTTCAAAAGGCAAGCCATTTTCTAAAGCCCTATGCAAACCCACATTAGCTGATTCCATGTGATCTGCAGCGCTTAACCACAATCAAGTGTTAGAAGAATTTCTCATGAATAAATGTGGATTTTCCTTGAACCAACCCAAATTTCTAAATAAGGTGAGAAAATAAAAAAAAAATCGCACAATTATGGACAGGAAATATGTTTAATTCAAACATTTCTCAGATAATTCTTTTTAAATGAATTATTTTTTTACAAATTTATGAGACATATACTTTTTATTCATGTGATTTTATTTTTACTTGGACAGTTTATTTCCTCTAATTTGTTTTTCAGAGCAAGATGAACACCTGCCAGGTGGAAGCAACCTGAAGACGTTTGAGTAAAATAATCTCTTTAAACAAGCATTGTGTTTTGACAAAAAAAAAAAAAATGAAAGCTGGAATTTTCTTTGTTTATTATAATGACCTCTGATTTGAAATTCATTAATTAAAATTTTAAATTCACTTTATTGAGGTACAATTGATATAATTGATATTTTTCAATTTTAAATCTAATTAAGGATATAAATGTTCTTTGAAGTAATTTTAACACTTGCTAAACATTGCCTGGTTCAATTTCATCTTATTTTATTGGGGTAACATTCATTTAAAACATCCTCTTAGAAGTTTGGGATCTCCCCTCTCAGGTGTGTTGCCACACTCACCACCAAATCACACACAGTCTACCACCGTTGCCCACTGTGTTCTCACCCCTCCCACTACAATTTTGATCTTATTTCTATAGCTACCTTCGACTGAAGCTAGTTATAAGTCAGTTTGACTTTATCTGACCCTTCATTTGTTTCCCTATATTTAACATATAAGTAATATCACCCAGTACTTATCTTTCTCCTTCTGACTTATTTTACATAGCACTATCCCCTCCAATTCCATCTATGTTGCCACAAATGGCAAGTGTTTATAATTTTTCACAGTTGAATGGTATTCTATTTGTGTATATATATCACTTCTTTCTGATCCACTCAACTGAATATTGTTTCGATAGGTTGACTATTGTCAATGGTATGGTAATGATCATGGGAGTATATAGTTTCTCTTTGAATTTGTGTTCTTCAGTAGATACTTCAGTAGATTTAGTAGATACCTAGGTGTGGAATTGCTTGCATATATGGAAGATCCATTTTCAATCTTTTCAGACTCTTCCATACTGAGTTCCATAGGGGTTGTATCAGTCTCCGTTTCTAATAGTGTGCAAGTGTTCCCTTTTCACCAGCTCTTTGCCTGCACTTTTTGTTTCTGACCTGTTTGAGATGGCCATTCTCACAGTTGTGAGGTGATAACTCATTGTGGTTTTGATTGCTTTTCCATGACAGTAAGTGAAAACCAACTTTTTCCCATTTTGTCATCTGTATGTTTTCTTGGAAAAAGTGTCTATTTAGTACTTCTGTCCATTTTTTGTTGTGTTGTTTTCTTTTTGTTGTCATATGACTTCTTCATAGATATTTGACAACTGCCCCTTGTCATATATATGATGTGCAAATATTTTCTCCCAATTAGTAGGCCACTTTTTGTTTTAGTGACAGTTCCTTTCACTCTGCAGAAGCATTTTAGCTTGATATAGCTTTAAATTATGTATATTCTTTCATATTTCTTGTTCCTGGAAGAAAATCCACAAAGTCTCTGAAGTCTGTGTAATGGAGTATTTTGCCTATGTCTTCTAATTATTTTATGGTTTCTGGACATATCTCTAAGTATTTTATGCATTTTGACTTGATTTTTTGGTGTAAAGAAGAGATAGTGGTCAACTATTGTTTTTTTCATGTTGCTGTCTAATATTCCCAAAATTGCTTATTAAAAAAGCATTCCTTGCTCCACTGTATATTATTGGCACATTTGTAGTAGATTAACTGATCATATATAAGTGTGGGTTTATTTCTGGGGTCTCAATTCTATTCTATTGCTCTGTGTATCTATTTTTATTCTTGTACCATACTGTATTGATTACAATAACTCTGTAGTATTGTTTGAAGTATGGAAGTAGCATGATACCTATTTTTCCTCTATATTGTCAGTATTTCTTTAGCTATTTGTGATAGTGTTTCCATATCAATTTCAGTAGTGTTTGTTCTATTTCTTTGAAGAATGCCATTGGAACTGTGATAAGGATTGCATTGAATTGGTATGTTGTTTTATGTAGGATAGTCCTGTTGACAGTGTTAATTCCTCTAACCTATGAACAGGGATTATCTTTCTATTTCTTTGTGTCTTCTTTAGCAACATCACATAATTTTCTTTGCGTAAGTCCTTCAACTCCTTTGTTAAGTTTTCTTGTAGGTATTTAATTTTTTGGTGTAATTATAAATAGGATTTCCCCCTATAATTTCTTCCTGTTACAGGTCTTTGTTGCCATCTAAGAAGGCTACTGATTTTTGTGTATTGAATTTGTAATCTACTACTTTACATAATTGATTTATTGTTTCAATTAATTTTTCAGTGGAATATATTATTATCTTGTTCCAAATAATGATAGTTTTACTTCTTTAGTCCCTATTTGGATTCCTTTATATTCTTCTGTTGTTTAATTACTCTGGCTAGGAATGCCAATACTATGTTGAATAATAGTGGTGAAAGTGGATATATTAGTCATTTTCTAGCAGATATTAGCAGACATTAGTCATTTTCTAGTAGATATTAGATATTATTTCTAACAGATATTAGTTTTTCATCATTGAGAATTATGTCAGTTGTGGAGTTGTCATATATGACTTACTGTGCTAAGTACCATTTTTATTTTTCCAAGTTTTCATCATAAATGGATGTTGAATTTTATCAAATTCTTCCTTAGCACTTATTGTTATGACCATATGATCTTTATCCTTCCTTTTATTGAAGTGGATGAATTACATTAATTGATTTTCAGATAGCAAACCATCCTTTTGTCTCCAGTATAAATTCACTTGGTCATGGTATTAATTCTTTCAATACATTTTTGGATTCAGTTTGCTATGATTTTGTTGGGGATTTCTGCATCTGAATTCATTAAGCAAATTGGTTTGTGTGTTCCTTTTTTGTGTTGTCTATTGTTTAATTTTGATATTAAACAATATTGGCCTCATAAAATGTGTTTGGAACTATCCCCTCTTATTTGATTTTTTGGAAGAGTTTAATGAGGATGGTATTTGTTCTTTGAAGGCTTTGGTTTTTGGGAAATGTTTGATTATACTTTCAGTTGCTTTGCTTGTAATCAGTCTATTCAGGTTTTCTATTTCATCTCTATACAGTCTTGTATGGTTGTATGATTCTAAGAATTTTTTCCATCTTCTCTAAGTTATTAAGCTTAGTTCCATGTAAATATTCATATGATCTCTTATTATCTTCTGAAATTCTGCAATGTCTGTTGTAACTTCTTCTCTTTTGTTTCTAACTCAATTTATTTGAGTTTCTCCAATTTTGTGAACCTAGCTATATGTTTGTCTATTTTATTTATATTTTTAAAGAACCAGCTCTTGATTTCATTGGTCTTTTGGATTACCATTTTTTATTTCTACTTCATTTATATTTGCTCTATTTTTATTATTTCCTTCCTTCTATGTATTTTAGATTTTGTTTCTGTTTCTTTTTTGAAGTGAAAGGTGAGGTTATTTATTTGAGCTCTTTATTGTTATTTGAATTGGACTGTATTGCTACATACTTTCCTCTTAGCACTAATTTTGCTGTCTCCCATAAGTTCTAGAAGATTGTGTCTTCAGTGGCATTTGTCTTGATGTATTTTTTATATTTTTCTATGATTTCTTCACTAATCCAATAGTAATTCAGTAGTTTGTTGCTCAGGCTTCAAGTACTAAAAGTACTTCAAGTACTAAATTTCCTAGTTTCTTTCTCTCTCTCTCTCTCTCTCTTTTTTGTAGAATTCTAGTTTGATACATTTATCATCACAGAAGATGTCTGGCATGATTTCAATCTTTATGAGTTTTTTATATTTATCTTATGACTCATGTGGTCAATTCTGGAGAATGTTTCATTTGTACCTGAGAAAAATGTGAATTCAGTCTTTTTGTAGTTACAGTGCTCTATATATGTCCGTGTTAAGTATACAGTATTAAGCATATTTGCATTGTTGTATATCCTCACTAATATTCATCTTCAAAACTTTTCTCCCATGCTTTCTGAACACATTCTGCCCTATTTGGGGAACCTGGAGATTGAGAAGGAAACAAAGTAGATACAAAACCACATTTTTGTTTGAGATTTTTCCTTCATGAATTATGTATTCAAATATAAAGAAGAATCATATGTACTTTGATTTTTCCTTCATCATTTTATATCCTCTTTTTTCTTATGTTTAAATGTAATAATCTGAAAAAAATCTGAACTTCCAGATAAATTTTATAAGCACACACATATATATGTATATATTATATATATACACATAAAATGTAATATAATATATATACATATATGCACACATATACACATTGGTAGTCACTTTATTTTTTCCAGCTTTATTACATATAATTGACATAAACATTGTCTAATTTTATAGTTACAGCATATATATGCTATTAGATGATTACAATAATAAGTTTAGTTATATCTAAAAACCAGATACTGTGATCAGAATTTCATTTCAAGGGAATTATGTCAAGGAAATCATCAATGAGTAACACGTTAAATTTATCACAATATTTATATAATAGCAAAATTATAGAAACAATTGAAATAAATGTGCAAAAATAAGAAGTATATACAACTGATATATTTAAGGTAATAATACATACTAATTATAATTTTTAATGAAGGGTTTTAATGGTATGTAATGATGTTCATGATAAACTGTAGAATGAAAAAAGAAAAATCAGTCACTTTGTCTGACTTCAAACTATAAAGCAACAGTATTAAAAACAATATGGGAATGACATCCAAACAGATCATGGACAAATGGAACAGAATTAATGTTCAGAAATAAATGTACGCATATACACCAGCATCTCATCTATGATAAAACATCCATGATCATGAAATGGAGAAAAAACAGACTTTAATAAATGATGGTAGGAAAACTGGAAAGTCAATAAAAGAAGGAAGCTGGATTACTCATAGCACCATAAACACAATAATAGAATATAATTATTCTTTGCATGTCACTCATATGAAAATATATACAGAAAAAAATAGACCAGTTGTATATGGATGTGAGACTCTGAGTTCCTACACACAGATTTTCATACTCAGATCAACAGGATTTCTTTTTTCATACACTGAACCCCATTTTATGGGAAACAAATAAATCACAAGTAACTAAGTTAATATGAAGAATTTGTTTAGACATGCCCATCCCAGGATAATTCTGTAGGGAGTGTGAGCGTATTCTTCTACAGTTTTAAAAGTGACATGTTTAATGGTGACCTGAGGCAAATTATATTCTAAGGTGCTTTGTGAATAAAATTGGTTTGCTCAGCATGGTTTTAACACTCGGTGAGCATATTATCTTCTAATGTTTTGAAATTCCTGGTCTATGTATGAGATATACGTAACTATGAAAGTAGAAGATCCAATTAACAACAGTCCCTCATCATTATGGACAATCTAGGGTTTGTAATCTTGTGGCTACAAGTTTTATTCATTTAAGGAATTACATTTTTTTCTTAAAAATTACTTAATTGATGGATCTTACTTGGCTCCGAACAGTCTCCCACATGAGAGGGTCTACATCTGAATTATGAGAATAAAGTAATTTCCAAGTTTCTCAGACAACATAAAATACCAACTCGAGTCAACTGAAGGGGCAGTTTCCACCATTAATACACAAGGCAATGAGAAAGGAGACAGACCACCAATGTGTTTGACACAGTCCACAAGTACATCTTCCCCATGAGTCCCTCCCATGACAGAACTTCCCAGTACTACAAGTAGAATCAGGCATCTCTCTAGGAAGTGAAAGGCTATTTTTCATACCCCTAGTTGCCATATGGTTTGGGTTGATGTTGGTACATTAAAGTTTTGCAAAGTAGCCACAGGCCTTTGCTTGTACATGTGCCTTTGGACTTGCTTCTGAAGATTACCCCTCAACCCATTCTGGGTCATTCTGGGTATTTTTACAGCTTTGTTTGCAATTAAGGACCATATTTCAACATGGTCTAGGATCAAATAGCAGTTTTGAATTGAAGGCAAACATGTAAGTCAGTCATCGTTCAAAGGAAATGTGTTCTTTCAAAGTGTGTCCGAAATGACAGTTTAGTTTTGCTTGGCATGGTTTCGGATCTTCTAAGTGGGAGTTCCAAGCTGTCAGATCCAGGTATTCAAGAATCCCTTTTTCCATCTGGTGAATTATCATCCGATGTCCTAGTATTTCAAGAGATTCTCAATTGTCTCTGTAACTTCTCTAGGTTTTGCCCCTCTGACTGCCAAAGAGTGGAGGTATCATCTGGGGCCTGTACCAGACTGGAGTCAAGACAAGCAGAACTTGTAACCATTTTTGTCATTGTGTCAGATATCTGGCACTTAGATGAATGTCTGATGAGCAGTGTGTTAGTACTATGGGAAGGAATGTGTTAAAGGGAAATGAAGGTTGCATTTTATTTGGAGGGATGTTGGTTTCAGAATCATAGAAAGAATCTAGTCAATGACTCTACTTAATAGATTACTGAATGTGTTCATCACATGAGAACTAAAAAGATCAGGTGTCCTAGTTTGGCAATTACATACTAGAAATTGAAAGTTTGAGAAAATTAAGGAGGAAATGTTTGGAGCTGAACTAGATTTAAAGGCAACAATTGAGGGGATATTTGAAGCTAGTCTTAGAGGAATTAAATAATTCTCTTTGAAATTACTGTTGCTTTTTGGAGTGTGCATTGTAGTAACTGAGATAATAATTAGTTGTGACAAAGCAACACCAGTGCTTTCTATAAGACAAAGAATATCCCTCTGATTGTGGACTGAGACCTTCCTAGTCATGAATGTAACAAAGAATAAGTGCTTCCATAAGTGTCCAACCTGAAGATTAGTTCTTTGCACAGATTCTTTAAAATCTCATCCTATAACATGTAAAGATGTAGTCTTTCTTAATTCAAAAATGAAGCTAAATCTGTCAACTGTTTTCATTATATATATCTTATTAATTTTTTTATACTGTAAATGTTTTTTGAGGATCTATTCTGTCTTAGAACCTGTGGTCAGTGCTGGGAATACATGGGACTACAAAATGTCAGGAACCCTGATCCTAAGAGTTTTGGTAGCTAGGGAATATACATAAATTGATATATAAAATGCAATGTTCTTAAAGCATCTCTATTGTGCTTATTTATGTATCTGTTTTCTATTTATTTAGATTGTTTAATTTGAATGGAGTTTAGAGATTAGATTTCATATATATTTAGTCCCTAGAACCTGTGATACAGTCTATGTGTTTAAGTAAATTGATATAATCTAGTAAATCTATAAATCTAGTAAATGATAATCTAGTAAAATTTAGGCTATGTGGATTTAGTTTTTGTTCGTTATTATAAAACTTTTATATCTGAGGGAAAAAAACACTGTATATGCTGAGTTCAAATGGATTCAGATTGAATCCCAAAATTTAATGTTTTTAAATTGTCTTTATTTTACAGAAACCAAATGGTTTCACTAATATATGGTCAACCAAATGAAAGTACACAATGTGGGGGGTGGGGACCAGCTGGAGTGGCCAGGGAGGGGAGGTGGTGGATGACTCCAGGGATTACAATGATGTGAAATACATATATAAATAAATTATTTATATAATAAAAAATTAAAATGTATTTTAAAGAAAGTAGTATTATATATGAAGGTAACACCTTTTTATACTCAGAAGATTTGATTTTATTTCTTGTGTAAGTGACATATTTTCTTACACCCAGTGTTCTCAGTCCATCTCTGAAAGGAAAATATAAACAAAACCTAACTCAGGAGTTTTTGAATGAGATTAGACTAGGCAATATATGTGAACATTACTTTGGCAACTCTAAAGTAAAATTAGATATTAACAGTGAATCAAGCATCAGGTAACCAGTAGCAATTAATTAGAATCAAATAATCATTGAACATTAGTTAAAATCCATCTGGGAAAGTTACTTTATCAGTTAATATTTTTATGGTAAGAGTGAAAGCTTTGGCTAACATAAGAAAAAGGCATTTGCTGCAAAACCACTGGGCAGATAGTAGGTATTGTGGTAGATAATTATTACTTTTTCTTTTTTTAATGCCTGTCATCCCCTCCATAGAGAAATTACCTTTCTCCTTCCATGCCACTTTGTGATGCCCCTGCCCCAGCCTAGCTAAGCACATGTCACTGTGGTTAAGCCAGACAGACCCCTTCCTGAGAGACATTCTGATACTGAGGGCCACTTGCACAGCAAAAGCCCATAACTCTAGTGTGTAAGGTCATTCACTAGTCCTGGGTACTATCCTGCCTTCTGCCTTTCCTAGGTCTGGCTGAAACATTCTGCCTTTCCTGGGTCTGTCTGAAACATTCCCTTCTAGCCCGTAAGTGGCCCAGCAGTTTTCTAGAAAACTTCTTTTGCTTATGTTAGTCACAGCCTTTGCTTCTTGCCATAGAATTATTAATTAATAAAGATACCTTCCCAGGTTGGTTTTAATAAATTCTAAGCATTATCTGTTGAGTGTGTATAGTTGCTACACATGTTCTGCAGCATAGGAGAAGCTTCCTGACATTGAGATGCTCAGATTCCTCTCTACTCCAGGTTTTCCAAGCCATCCCAGATAGGGCTGAAAATAGGTATTTTAATCACTGCTGTGCATCACCGAAGAATGTGACACCCAGAAATTGTGGGGATGTTCCTGAGAGGGCCTCACAGTTATTTGCACAGGAGGTTTGACTACTCCTTGGCATCTGCCATTCTCCTCCCCTGCTTAGCTTACTCTGGTTGTTCTTTCACAGCTAATGTCCCCAATGGTGGCAATACTGACAGTGCCTTTTCAACTCTGCTGCATTTCTGAAACCATGGCCCTTCAACCTGAGGACACTTGTAAACTATAGTAGTGATTGAACATAGGTTACCATTGTGAATATTAATATTTAGAGCCCTATTTAAATGAGTTTGAGTAGCTAGAAAAAGTGTCATCATACACATGTAAGCTAGCAAAAGATGGTACCCAGTAAGTCTCCCGTTTTCTACAAGAGGGATTGCCCTGCTCCAGGAGAACTGAGGAAATTCTCCAGAATTATTTAGGAGGTTGTTAGTCTTGGATTTGGGGAGTCTCCCATAAATGCACTCTCTAATTGGCCCTCTCCTCTGTTGTTTTGTTTTGAAATAAACTGTTGAAATGACTGATGGTTTTTGTCTGCAATCAGCACCTTTCAATGACAGGTGAGTTCTATACAAAATGAGCATTGAGAATGCCACTGAGGAACAGTCTTCTGGGAAGATTTGGGGCTCCCATTGTTTATAGACTTGAAGAGAGAGGAATGAGGTGGGCAGCAGAAAATAGGAACGTGAAGAAGCTGAGGTGAGTGCGTGAGACTTTTAATAGCACTACTGAGTAATGAGTGAAGGGAATGTTTGCTATGAGCCCACAGAGCTTTACAGCATGAGTGAAGCATAAAGATGAGTTCTGATGGAAACAAGTGGAGTTACCGGTTCCTTGACCTTTGTGATGACCTAAAAGTGGCTGAGACTGTGTGAGGTCTAGGAGCAGCCACCTCCAGTTGTATTATTTGCTAGTTCTGGAATGTTGAGTGAAGGAATTGTTCATGATAAAAATGAGAAGTTATACAACCAGCAAATCTAATTATATTTCAATTCAAAAACCATGATTCAAAGAACAATTGGTAACTAACTTTAAATGTACCCACTACATCAAACACCTACATATGTTGTCTCAATTTGCTCAGCAATGTAGAAACTAGTGGAAAATTCCTGCTTCATAGATGAGGAAACCAAGGGCTCTAAAAGTAATAATCTGCCAATGTCAACAACTCTGTGGGTGGTAGATTTGGCTTGAATCCCAAGTCTTTGTGATTGCAAAGTCTGACACTCTCCATACCATCCCCGGCCATGGGGGTAGCTGCAGCACTTAGAAGAGAGTCTAGATCTGGAAGGGAAAATTCTAACTAAAAAGAGGGTGAACTATGTATGAACATGAGAAAAAAATGATGGAAATGAATCAGGATCAACTTTACTGAACAGGGTTGACTATGTTATAAGAAATGAGACAAGCCAAGGACCCCTTGCCTTTAAATGTTTTTCCTTGCACTAGTTATCTACAAGGGTATTTGAAAATTCTGGCATTAAAAAGAGTTCTTTTAGCCGGGTATGGTGGCATGCACCTGTAGTCCAAGCGCTGGGAAGCAAGAGGCCTAGGATTGCTTGAGTTCACGGGTTTGAGACTACCCGAGGCTACAGAGTGAGACCTGGTCTCGAAAAAGCAGCTGGGTGCAGTTGTGCACGCCTGTAATCCCAGCTACCTGGGAGGCAGAGACTGGGGATTGCTTGAGTCCTTGGGATCCGAACTTCCCCAGGCAACATAGTGAGAGCTAGTCTCAAAACAAAACAAAACAAAACAAAACAAAGTTCTTTTCTTTAAATCATTATTAAAATACCTTCAGAAGATATTGCATATTTACCCTGTTCTTCTATTAACATCTTTATGCTAATACTCAAAATGTGTTCTCCACAGGGCAATTAAATGGGATGGGATAAGACAGGAAGGAATGCAAATAGCGGAAAGTAAATTGTGAGACTCTGGAAGCTGAAAAGTTTGGGGGATGAAGCTACACAAGAATGGCAGGACAAGTTGGGGGTGCACACTGAGGAACTCCTTTCAAGAGTTAGTGAGGAAATGAGAGGTTGATGGTTAAGCCAGTGAGACGGGTCACCAAGAATCTGTATACCTCCTAGTTTATTATTTTTAGCTAAGGCTGAATGTGATTTTGTGACATATATGATGAGAAAATCAGACTGGGAGCGGAGTCCAGTTAATTTTAGCTATTGTCCAACTTAATCTGGAGTTGTGTTGCAGACCAGGGGGAGCTATTGCTGTCCCTAAAAATCTGGCCCCGGGAGGCAGCAGTCCTTGAGGTTGGTAACAGAAGCCTGGCAGACTGGAAGGTTAGAATATTTTAAAGACATGCTTTACAGGTAGGAGCCACCTCCTGGGGTGAAATGGGAAGTCAGTGAGACAGCAGAACCAGACCACCCTGGAAGAAAGAAAAGGATGTGAGAAGGGCAGCAAGGCTCAGAAACTAAGTCTCAGGCTTCCATTTGTAAGGAAAATGACCCCCGTTGCTGTGCAGTAGGATGTTCCTGTTACAGCTGAGAGCTGGGAAGAGTCAAGGGGCTGCGGGAAGCTTTCTGGTGAGTTCTGCTTGACCTCCCACTTGACTGGTGGCACCTCCCCTGTGATGGACACCATCAGCCACTCCCAGGGATCCACTTGTGAGTGTTGAAGTGTTAGTCCCATAATCCAGCCTGCAAGTGGCTGGTAAAATGGGGTGCATGGGGCATGGTGCAAATTCCTCCCCCTTTGATAAGTTGTCGGTGGTCTGGGGTTTGGCTGATCAAAAGGTGCAGACTGGGATTAAGATTTCAGATAAACAGACTGAGTGTCTGGGGAGAGGCCCACTCAATTCTTTGAGACTAACTGAGGGACCTAGGCTCTTTATTTAACTCAGGCAGAAGAAAGGATTCTTTTCTATTTCAGCTCAGTTTAGTGGACAGCTTGTCTCTCTAAAGGCCTGAACTATAAATACTTACACACCAGAGTACAGTATTTCCCCCATGCAATGTGGAAGGCTGCTTCTCGAATCTCCTCTGGGAAGGCAAACTCTAAATAGCATAAATATTTAGCCAAAAAATATTGTACCATGTTATCTGCTCCTTCTCCTCTGGCTACATAATGAGATCAATTAACTGCTTCTAGGGTAGGATCCTAACTAACTTTACTCTGTAGTTTATTTGATGATTATGGAATTTTGTAGCAGGACATTTGAAAATGAGAAAATCACCTCAGTGATTCATTATTAAATGTTTTCTTTGCATATGTATATATAAAAGTTATTGGGATAAGACATATAAATGGGGGAAAATGAAATTCTCCAGGAAGGAGATGTAGTAGCCACTTGACAAAAGTATGAGGAAAAAATTTTGATTTGTAAGACTGTCCTTAGCAGTAGAGAGAAGGAAAATTGACAAGAGTCTGAGATGTAGTTCTAGGAAATGAACATTTACAGAGAGCAAGAATTACGGTCTTTGGCAATAAAATGACTCATTCATTTATAAAAAGCTTTATTTCTTCTTAAAAATGACTTTACCTTTTGAAACAAATTCCGGACTACTCCCAGCTGAAGTTTGTTTTACGGTCAGAGCTGGAAAGTCTCATTTCTCAGATTGATTCCCCAACACTGTAATTTCTCAGATTTTCCCTATTCATCATATTCTATGTAGAAATATGTAAAGCAATGAAAAGAATTGGCTCTCGAAATGCTATCATCACAGACCTTTAAGGAATACCTTGAAGGAAGCGACTGCCCTAAGCCTAAGAAGGAGCAATCAGAGTCTGAATTGGAAATTGTTCAGTGTGGGCTGTGTCATTCATGTCAAGTCATTTGGACACAGCGATGTGGTCTGTGCTTGGATATCTGAAAAAATGATGTATCTGCTTTTCTCAGATTCCTGGATTTCTAATAGTATCAAAACATTTCACCCCTGTGAGAAACCAACATTAGAGCCATATTCTAGCAAAATATTACTTAATTAGTAAAACTAGATGGGAAAATAATATCAGTTAATAAGTCATGCAGGAAAACACAATTTCCCCCCACTGCCCTTTTTAATTTATTTTGAATTGTTATTATATTTAATATTTAATTGTTATTATGGAAGTGTTGACACAAACAAAATCAAAGTGAATACTATATTGAGCTCTCCTATTCCCATCAGGCCCAGGTAAACTCCTTCCAGTCTTATTTCATATACACCTCTATTAGTTCATCTCTCTTTATTAGGAAATAGAACTCAAAAAATTATTTCGCTTCATCCTTAAATATTTCATGTTCTGAACTTTATTTTTAAACCCAGTGCAGGGTAACAATTTCATTCTAGTAATTAAAGAATCTTTGAGCGGGAAGAATGTCCTTTTTAAAAGAAATCTCTTTTTATTAAAAAAAAAGAAAGAAAGTACCTCTCCTTAAAGTGACTCTCACAGGTCTGATATTTTTGAAGAAAGGTCTTGAAAAGGATTTTATAAACCTAAACTTGATCCTGATTCTAAGTAACAGGATCCATTGACTTCTTGAATTGTAGTGGAAAGTGGTTTACATATCAATTGTGTCCCAAGATTAGCAACTTTACAGCATGCAAGCAGCGCAGGACACACTAAAATCCTCTAATCAAAAACACAACGTTATTTGAAATAAGGGAATTTGATATGTTTCTACTACATTTGCACTTTATAAATGTTTGATGTTTTAACAGAAACCTGGACGTTTACATATTCCTGTACCGCATTACCCTTCAAAACTTAAAGTAAACAAAATCTCTTTGATGAGTGACCCTTACTGTCACAGCTGGTGTGAAAGGAGTTAGTAAAAACCATGAGCATTTTCTGGAATAAATGCTAACAAAATACAACCACAAACTTCTATTAGGGCACCATCAACAGACTAAATATTTTTCAGATCATTTCTTATGAAAACCAACCTGAAATCTTATGTCCAATTTTGCTCATTTCACTTTGTTGGGATAGTACTAAAAAAATTGCTCTGAGTTATAAAACTATGCCCGCTCGGTCCTTCAGTGGGAGACAACCACAGTGCTTCCTCATTTATATTTGGAAATCAGCATATAAACTAGACAGTGATATTTCAATGATTAAAAAATAGACATTTTTCTCCTCTCCTCTTTCCCCAGGCCGGTTATTTTTTCCAGTTCTTTCTTCTGGTGCTCGGGAAGACAACCCACCCAGGATCTGAGCTCCTGTGAGAACCTGTCTGACTTAGGCTCTGCCAGAAAAACATGATGCAGTTTACCTTACACTGCAGTGAGGCTGGGTGATCCACAGTGATAACAGATCAGGGCACTAAACAGAACCGCAAGGAAATCCACTCACTAATGTGCCCTGTTCCTGGTCTCTCTACTCTAGTCAGCTCCCCTTTAAATAAAACTTAGGTTATTTTTTAGTTCATTTAAAAGAGAACATGTCCAAAACCAGAAAGCAAATGGGACAGGCATTACTTCCTTTCACAGAGATGCTTATCAGTGTGATCAGGCTTCTCCAGTCTTTATTCCTGGGAACGCATTGTCGGGAAGCAAGGGTCTGAGGATTAATTGGCAAGAAGCTGTCTCCTGATATTGAGTTTCTTCCTTCCCTCACTGACAAGTAAACAACACCCCTCTTCCCTCCCCCCAACAAGCATTCTGAGATACTCTGGTGCTGAGAGTGGTTCTGAAACAGCTGAGAGGGTCTTTTCCTAGCGCACCTACTGGTCATTCCCAGAGACTTGAGTATGGTTACAAAGAAAAACAATGCCCCTCAATGCCATAGTGTAAAATGGTAAAGGGCGGAAAAGACAGAGACACAGGAAACAGGGAGAGAGGTTTTTTTTTTTTTTTACATAAACAAGCCCAGGGAGGAGCAAGCTAGGAAAACAAAGGTAAAACCTGGAGAAGGCAGCTACTGTGCCTCTGGGGGAATGTAGTAGAATGTGGTCAGTGTCAGGGCCTCCAGGTAGAAGAACCAGGAACCGGTGGCTCTTCGATGACCATTCTTCAGGTTTTCCTGAAGTCTGAGGAAGCAGA
>PVHY01006647.1:0-72984 GCA_004024945.1 Uropsilus gracilis
GGTAATTCAGTATTGTTTGATAGTAATCTGTGTAAGTGCTTTAAAAACTTAATAAAAACTTGCCTGAAAATCAAAATTTTAGTGTTTGATTGATTAAAAAGAACAAGAAATATAAAAAGTCTTGAATGCACTTCAAAAGTACCCCATAGAATTGTTCTATGCCCTTATGGAAACAGGGAGTATGATACTAAATATATTGGTCCTAATTTGGGATGTGGAAACTTCATAGCAGGTATTGTCATAAGAAATATTTAACCATAGCATGTTTGTGGATATTGATGTGAGTGCTTTAAAATTATGTAGAACTTTTTAAATGTCTGATTTGTCCTTCTTTAGTATTAGTACTGGCCAATTCTGGTTATTCTAAAATACTGTGTCAAAATTGAGCAAATGTCTTTACCTATTGTGTTACATCAGATCTTAGTTATAGTTGTTTTAATGTGTTTTGTCATTTATAGAAGCTATTATTTACTCTGCTTTATGTTCAGAAAAATTAACAGGAATAGGTCTTTAAAAATACCCTAGAGATACACTTTTGTCACAGAACTGAGCACAACAAAAATGAAGAGTTTATGAAAAAAATGCTGACGTTATAATAGTTGCTAACAAGGGTTGAAAATGTTCTAAATGGGACTAATATAACTTTTAATGACCTTTTTTATATTTTTCTTTTTCCAGATTTAACAAAATCTTTTCCATTTTTTTGAGTTTAACCTGCAGCAGTGGTAAACTGCATCTTTTTTAAAAGCAGGACAGAAGCATTTATTCCCTTTCTCTTGACACCTTCAAAATGTGCAAATATTTTATAAGTTTCCTTATTTCTCATAAAAATATTTTAATAAATTCAAGAAAGCTTCCCTTTTTTTCTATAATAGACTATTGGAAACATGGTTTTATTGTCTAAACTTTGATTGGCATCTCATATTTGTGACCAGACCACTTCTAGGAATTCTGATTGACCTTAGGACATAGAAAATACAGCTTGATACGTGCTTCCAGGTTCTGTGGTTTTTGTTTTTGTTTTGTTTTGTTTTTTACATGAAAGAGCAGAAAGAAGGTCATCCCTTGGCAGATATGTAAACTCAAGGGCATTTAGGGGACTTTGAGAAGAGAGGAATTAATTCAGGATACAGGCTTCCCAGGTGATGTCTGATGAGACATTGACATGACCTGAGTCCTAAAAGTTTGTAAACACGTCCATTTAAGATTCATTATGAAAAGTTCAGCAAAGAAAAAAAAATCTACATGGTTATATTTTTATTCTTATTGTGCCCTTTGCAAGAAAAACAGAAGGGTGGGTGGGAATTTACTGGAAACAGATATAATTTGCAAAGTAATCAGGTTTTACTGTGGTTAGTTAGTAAAACCGGAGTGAAGGTAAAGAGAAAAATATGTCTTGTAATGTATCATTTTGTGGATTTTAGGTTTTAAGTCCTCTGTTACAGAGGCAAATCCATTAAGTGGGGAAGTGCATGTCAGCACAGTGAATGAACACCGTTTTTCCCTGTCCCCACCACATGTAGCTAGCTATCTTGGATTGCAAGTCCCAGTGTGCCATGTAGGGATGCTATTGGGACCTAGGGGCAGAGTTCAGCAGCCCCTATATTAACATGGAAGGCAGGCAGACCTGGTTCTTCTTGCTTCTGTGGTTCAATTTGCACCCTGGTATAGCTGGGAAGGAGACTCAGGAGCAACCATGGGGAGGAGAGACATGTAAGAAGGGTGCACTCCTGGTCCTTGCCATATATAATGACAACCATTGTCCTAACTTCATAGTGGATTATGTTGTTTTGAACTTGGACTCTCCTTCTCTCCCACTTTCTAGAACCTTCCTTATCCCCTTCTTGTGGAACCCTGCCAAGAAGGTGTCTTAGGCTTGTGGTCAGTTTTCATACCCTCAGAACTCCGTTGCAGTCCAACCCTATTTGACTGGACATTTGCCCCTGAGGATATTGGTAATTTGGGAAGTTTTACTGGTAAACTATTATTAGAAATATAATTTCTTGTCTATTTTCTCTATGCACACTAAATCTATTAAAGATATTTTACAGCAAGAGTTTACTTTACCTTGTATGATATGAATGGCAGAATATTAGACTTTGTACCCCTTAGAGTTTTGGGTTCCTGTGTACTCCTCAGTCACCCACTAATTTTTAGTTATTTTTGAGGTTTTTACTTTTTTACTTCTGATCTTGATTTTGGCTTTTCCCCTATGACTTTCTAAACTAATATTTCCAGTTTTTCTTCCAATCTTTTTGGCTTGGATTGATGGAAAACTAAAAAACTTTTTCTGAAACTACTCAAGCTGAAAATGGGAAATTATATCAACTTCGGAGAGATCACCTCAATTACTGGAGATAATTTTCCTGAATATTGCTGTTTTCCTAAATGTCTGAGAACATCAAACAGCGTTATGGGACTGTGGCCTCCAGTACCGGTGGTGCTGCATTAAAATAGCAGCTATTGTTCATTGGTGGGTGGAGACTTGGAGAAGGAAAGTTAAGCCTTCTCTCATGAAAAGAAGATTAAGAGATTAGGGAGGATACAGAAGAAAAACGCATGGAAAGGAGACAGAAGACAGAGAACAGGGAAGGAAGGCAAGGAGAGCAGAAAGGAGCAGCAGGGAGGCTGGAGACCTCAGAACTGCCACTGCCATGTGGGGCAGCATGACAGGAAAGTAAGCCAAGCTGTGGGCTTCCATTCCCAGCCCTGGCCAGTAAGGAGCCCAGGGAAGCATGTTGGAGAAACTTGTAACTTGTATAGGCTGACTTGGAAATTTAGTATTTGAGAACGTGGTTTAATGAAAACTTTGAAGCTTGGAAGCCTTTTGGAGAAATGAAGGTAATTTGTAATTTGCTGTGTTGCTGGTTTCAATGTAAGATATCTGAAGTGCTTGCTGTGTTGCTGTATTGCATGAGTTTTGCTGATGTCAGGCCACTTTGGAGTTGGAGCTGAAAGAATGCCAGATCTGTGCCTTTTGGAGAAGAATTGACAATGTCATCCTGATTTTCCTCGTTGAATTTGAATCTTCTGTTTTGGGAGAAGCATTGACGATGCCATCTTGGCTTTTTCTGGCTTTGAGTGAGTGAAGCTGTGTCTTTGAAGAGGAAGTGGCGACGCCTTCTTGGTTCCTTCATCTGGTTTAAGGTGGGACAGCTGCCATTTTGTGGACACACATGGCTGCTGCAGCCATGTGCTTTTTGAACTAGAGAGTGAAATGTGTGGTAAGATTACCAAAGTGGTTCCCTTGTACCTCTCAGTAACTCGTCTAATTTGTCTTTTAATAAGTAAATTTGTTTTTGTCTCCCTCTGAAAGTTTATGTTATGCTACTGCATGCATGGGTTGGGAACAACCTGGTGTATGGCTGGCTTTAAAAGGCCAGCTGCTCCCCTTTGTAAGTTTGGTAAGTACCCCATTTTGCTTGTTTTCTCACCCAATATCAGCAGCAAATGGGAAACACTTGTGCTCCTATTATACATGAAGGTACCTTAAGCCCCTCTTGAATTGTTTCCCTCTAGACTACTAACTGGACTTGAGGTTTACTTCAATCTTTAACCTATTTTTTTCTTTCGTTTCCATAGAAATTATTATTGCTTTTAAAATATAGGTTTGATTTTGGCACCCACCCACAGGCCTGCCTCTAGAAATTGGACACATGTTAAATTGGACCTTTCTCAGGAGTGCAAGACTAGTTCTATATTGATAGTAGCCTCGTGTCTCATGGCTATGACATGGAACTTCAGTGGATGGATGACACTGGCACAGATGTGTTTGGGTTTTAAGAGGGAAAAAAAGGAGAAAGAAAAAAAAGAGGTAACAAAAAACATGACAGTTTGGAAGATGTGTGAGTCGGGTTTAAACTTGGTTGTGCCATTCAGATATAGCAGAATATGCTTGCCATCTCTAGCATGAGAGGGTACAGGAAAGGGTCAACTCACTACTGGGAATTTGGTTTTGAACCCTGAACTGGTCTTGATAATGAACCAGTCAGATTCAACATGCCCCATTTCCTCTACTCCCAGCACCAGTCAGGTTCAAGCATGCACCAGCACCAATCAAGTTTTGGAAAGTGCTTGGCCCACTCAGGTTTGAAAGGTGGATACCCTGAATGGGACAGAAGCAGAGGCTTCATTCTACTTGAGAACAGCTTCAGGGGACTTCATAGTGACTCACTCAGAGAGGCTATAAGAGAGACTCTGCCATATACTCTGCTTGAGAGATCTTTGTGTAGGAATCTTCACTTCAACTTCATTCAAAAGAAGGCCTTTACTTCCTTGAGTTGCATGCATCAGGAATGTTACTGGCCTAAGTCCAAAATCTATAAAGAGCTGTACCATGGTCCAGTGTTTGATACTTCCCAGGATGGCTTCTGATTGCTCCCATGGTACCATGGTTCTGCCTCAGCTGTGCCACCTGTAACTACCCACAACTGCCACAGATCAGTTGGATCCTGACTCACTATTTACTGGTGTGCCATCAGTTTCAGGCCCTTGTGGAAGGGACATCTTGCATAAGAAGCTTTTGATTTGGACCACTGAACACTGTGAACACTATCTGGGGTAAGACAATTGGACATTTGTAGCCTTGGGAACCCTTCCCTTATCTCAGTCACTCCTTTGTAAATCAACCCTATTGTGGTACCCTGAACTTGTGCCCTGTCTTGCAGTTGTGAGCTCTGCTAACCATGGTTCTCCCCAACAACTCCCCTAAACTTTGCTCTGTTTCACTACGAAATGACTGAGCAGCTCAAATTCTGAATTTGAGACTTCCTAAAGTAGGGCTGTAGGGGAGCAAAAAATTGCCACCTCATATATGTCTTCAAAACAAGAGGTTTATATCATGGAAAGGGCCCTGGAATCTATGTGGAAGTTGCTTGTAATGTTTATAGCTAAACTTCTGTTTGTGAGGGCCTTTCCCAAAAAGAGTAATCTCCTTATCTCTGAAATGAAGAAAGCAGAACTTAAATATGCCTTTGTTCTTCCAACAAACTAACAGAACATCTTTAACCTCATAGCTAACTGATTTAAAATAGTGTCTAAAATCATTTGTGCAGTTATTCAGCAATGCTGGATCTCTTCCATGTACAGAGGAGCCTTACCTATTATTATTAAACTTTTTTTTGCCTTTTTGTTTTCAAAAATATGGAGACTATAGCTTTCTAAAACATTAATTTGAGTATTATTTACTTAGTAAACATGAACTACAAAGTTTTGAAATTGGCTTTGTACTAAGTAGATGCTTTTATAATGAATTAAAAAAAAGTAATGCAATCAGTGGAACATTTTAAACTTGAAATAGACAATTGTCACAAATTAATGCTACTAGATGATCTTGAATAAAATTATGCTGACATATGGGAACTCTTGGTGGTCTGGGAAGAGGGATAATGGGAAGTATGGAGTATACATCTGAATTCTAATTAAGCCTGCTCATTTCTTGCTTTTCCATCTACAAATTATTTTCTACCTAATTGACTTCCTGACAAAGGGTTAGTTGAAGAGCAATTTGTTTAATGTTTTAAAAATGCTGCATAAATGCCACGTGCTATTGCACACAGTGATTTCTAAAGAAGAACCGTAAACCAGCAGCACTAAAACTATGTTTTTTGTTTCTTGAGCAAAAACTTTAGTTAAATGTCTCCTGGAAAGAGACGCTTTGCCCCAAACTCAAATGTCATTCTGCTGTCCCATTTTACTCAGGAAAACCTCAAATACATTGTGTGGGTGATATTGAGAGATGTCAGGATCAAAGTGTATTTAAAGTTGTTAAGAGGAAGCAGATGTTCTCCTTAGTTGGGCAAAAGATTCTCAGAGTTTCCAGTGAAATATAAACTTCGCGGAGGTCTCATGGGATTGTGCCTTAAAATGTCGTGCTTTTGTTTATGCCTCCCAAATGCAAAGCAGTGGTAAAATGTTGTTCTGGGAGAGACAGAGGATAGTTAATGAGCTTGAAACAATAAAGAACTTTATACTTGGGGAAAAATGGATGGGATATTATTCTTAAGAAAAAAGCAACAAGGAAACTATGATAGGTTTAGAATATTCATTATCCTTGATTTTGCTATATATACACACATGTATCTTTAAACATTTATATCTGAATTACTGGTTGGATTACCAAAATAATTATCTTTTAGATTTTCTGCTCATGTTTTACCAAATAGGATTTTAGAGGTCTTTTCATGACTCTCCTATAGATTACAATTTTTTTTTTCCACTACAGCTGGTAATCAAGAATAGTTGCAATGGAAAGAATAGTTGGTGGGTTTTAAATTTGAACTAAAATGGAAGTATGAAATCAATGTGTCAAAGTGGGATCTGAATACAGTAAAGTATATTTTCAGTCAGAAAAAAAATATCCAGAGGTTTGTGTTTCTCTCTGATCACAACGTTTTCAGATCATTAGTAGTTAACCCTACAGAAGCATGGTAAACAAATGTTATATTTTGTGTATTTTACTATCTGAAATAAAAACTTCAGAAGAGGGTAAATCCAGTGAATGAAGAATTCTCAAGGTTAGAGATTACAAAGGAAATTGGGTAATTACAAAGAAAACTGGGTAACAATTAGAAAATTCTTTATTTCTACATTACTGTATGATGATTTCTATGTTAAAGTCACAGTCTAGAGTGGTGGATTTTTTTCTGTTTACTACTTTTTGGATAAGTCAATAAAGGGATCAATTGAACTTAATATATAATGATAATGATTATAACAATTTGAGGACACAATGATTTTGTATTTCAACACATTTTGTTCAAGATTGTTAATTTAGAAGTAGATTGTGATACCATACTTGGGAACTAAAATAGATATGAATACATCTAGAGAAAGAGAGGCCAGAACGTCTCTGGAAAGCAATAGCAAAATTATCTGAGGTATTGTAAGGAAAGTTAACTGGTCTTCATTTAACAAGGTAGAGGGAGAAATGTTTGTTTAGGATATGCAGAATATCTATTATATGTAAGTAACACAAGGGAATCTTACAATATAAGCAGCTCATCCTGGGAGCTAAGTCTTTAGTAATTAAAATTTTTTTTTTTTTACTCACTGTACCACCAATTGCATTACAAAGGATTTCATTCAGGGACGGTCAGTTTGAAAATATGCACAGGACAGGCAGGATGTAGGAAAAGAGTCCATATCCTTTCTGGCACATTTCCTCCCCAAATCTTCACATGCTTGCCACCCTAGAAGTTTTCAAGAGTCTTTCCTTTTGAGTTTTACGGAGACTTGATGACTTAGTTATGAGCTTTCATCAATCATTGGCAACTAATTCCAATTCCAACCCTTCCCTCTTGTTGAAGGTCTGAAGGCAGAACTAGAAATTCCAACCCTCTAATCACATGGCTAAGAAGCCAAGTCTTAATCACATTCCCATGTCTAGACCTGGCATAGAGAGAAAGTGCACAGTAGCAAGCCTTCGCATGAAAAAAAAAAAAAACAAAAAAAACCTTGTAACTGCTTATTAAGGTGTAGCCTTTGAAATAGAAGTGGTTAGTTCCTGCCTTGTCATAAGAAATCTCAAGTAATTGGATGAATTTATTCACCTTGTCAAAAAAAGTGTTAGAATGTCAATGAATATTAGAGCTGGAAGTCACTATTTCATTTTTTGTTGATGAAAAAGTTGAAATTTAAAGGGATTTTCTTTTGCCATCTTTTTCACTTAAAAAATCTGTTGTTTTCATTTAATCCCTATAGTCACCCTCATTGTAAATACTGTCATGATAATAAATCCATTTTATAACTGAGAAAATTGGAGGCCAGGGAGATGGAGTGAAATATCATCTTTGCCTTTTCCCTTTTTTCATCCTTTATATTCACTTTATACTCACTCAGTTACAGAATCTACAGTTACAGAGCAGAGACTGACTCTTACGTGTCACTTGGATTTTTCATGTTTTGATATTTACACCTTCTTTCTTCTACCTAGACTATATTGCCTTACATTGTTCTTTTGATCACAGCAACAACTCATATTGTTAGTTACCATGCTTGACTTGAGCCTAATGTTATCTCCAAAAGTTCTAAAACAAAGATGTGATCACATCAGTACTCAATTTTACATCCTTAATTTACCCCATAGTGCAACTCATCAGTGCATGGCATGGGAGGCTCTTTTTAATCTACATCTATCTATGAATTTAGCCTCCACACTGCCCTGTTCTTATTCTCCTCCTCCATATGCTTCTTTATCCTTTACAATTCTTAATATGTCAACTGATAATGAGATAATGAACTATCTTTTTCAACTTGAAGATGGGAAAACTAATTTTAATAAATTCACTTGAGTTGTATTAGCTAGCCAAACATTTGGTAGACATTTAACAAAGCTTTGCTGAACAGGAATACATAACTGAAAGATGCCTTCCTTTAATTATATTTGAAGCCAAAAGTGGCGGTGTCTCTATTACTGATGGTGAGTAGCCATTATTTATTGTCCCCAGAATTTGTGACACATGTTGTAATCAAAAGAAAGATTTCATTTAGGAATACTTCCACTCCCCAAATCTATATACTTCAATCAATTTAAACTGTATAGGTTTTGCTTATTCATCTCTTGTGTATGATATATTTGGCCCTCAACACTTGACTCTTTTTTTTGTAATTTAATGAATATGCTATGAATATACTATCAATTTATTAAATCAAGTACAAGTTGTGGAACTTGTATGAAGATACAATAGGAAGCTTTTTCTCTGAGTTTGACAGACATTTTTTTTACTTCTAATTTAAACATTTTAATGTATGTCTTTTATTATTTGCAGATGAAGATTTCATTTCATCAATAATTTGAAAATGACTTTTTCATTAACTTTCTATCTGGTCATATTAACTTGGGCATTTTCCTTTACCAATGATTACCGCATTCTATTTTCCAGCAAGCATATTAATGGTGTTAATCTTTTTCTCTTTGAGTTCTTTTCAGGAGAGGTTTATCAATATTTAAATTGATTCCAGTGTGCTTGAAAATTGAGAATAATATACACATGCAAATAAATGCCTGTTTGTTTTGAACAGGATCCTTTTTTGGGTTGAATAGGTATTTTCTTTTATTGATGCAACATTAGTTTGCAACATGTATAGTTTTCAGGTATATAGTTTCTCACCCAAACAGCAGTCTGTTTCTCACTATAACCACCACACTGAACATCAAATGTCCAATCACTATCTGCCATCTAGATTTTTCCTTCTGTCTCTTTCCCCTCTGGTAACCACCATTTTGTTGTCAACGTCAGTAATTTATTTTTGGTTTTGTGTTGACGTTTAGCTTTTATTTATATTCCACAAGTGAGTAAATTTATGTAATATTGAATTTTTCATTCTGATTTACTTCACTTAGCATAATCCCTTCAAGGTTCATCTATATTGTTGAAAACAGCAGGATTTCATATTTTTTATTGTTGAATAGTATTCTTTTTTATAATTTATATATTTTTTTTCACATCTTTGTAGTCCCTGAGGTTCACCCACCACCTCTCTTCTATGATTGCTCCACTGATCCCCCTCACCAAGTTGTGTACTTTAGTTTGGTTGTTAGCTTGTTTTGACTTTTCTACCTGACCTTTTGTTTGTTTTTCCTATGCACCAGAATTTCATTCTTCCAAGTAGTCCTCCTACTTTAATGATGATAATCATGGTTTCACTCATAAACTTTTAAAACAAGTGACTTGTGCTTGTGTTCTGTGAATGAATAACATGCAGATTCTTTTTTTTTCCTTTTTATTATATATATATATATTTCACATCTTTATATTCCTCAGGGATCATCCACCACCTTCCCTCCCTGACTTCTCCCTCCCATATCCTCTCCCCTCCCCCCCAGTTGAGTTGTGTACTTTAGTTTGCTTGTTTACTTGTTTTGACTTTTCCTCCTGGCCTTTTGCTTATCTTTTGTTTTTCTTATTTCCCGTATATTAGTGAGACCATTTGGTTTCTGTCTTTTTCTTTCTGACTGTTTCTGCTAATATTATTTCTTCTAGGTACATACGTGTTATAATAAATTTACAAAGTTTGTCATTTTTAATTGATGAGTAATATTCCATTGTATATATATGCCACATCTTTTTCATCCATTCATCTGTCTTGGGACATTTGGATTATATCCACATCCTTGCAATTATAAATAGTGCTGCAGTAAATATCTGAGTGCAGGTGTCCCTTTGTATAAGTATTGAGGTCTACTTTGGGTAGATTTTCAGAAGAACGATTGCTGGATCAAATGATAGTTCCATTTTCATTAGTTTGAGGATCCTCCACATAGCTTTCACAGTGGCTGGACCAGTTTGCATTCCTACCAGCAATGTAAGAGTGTTCCTTTCTCTCCACATTCAGGCCAGCACTTGTTGCCTGTTTTCTTGATGTGGGCCATTCTTACTGGTGTAAGGTGGTATCTCATTGTGGTTTTGATTTGCATTTTCCTGATTGCTAGTGATGTTGAGCATTTTTTCATGTGCCTGTTGGCCATTTATATTTCCTGTTTGGAAAAGTGTCGTTTTAGTTCTTCTCCCCATTTTGGGGCTGGGCTTCTTGTTTTGTTTTTGTTTAGTTGTGTGAGTTCTTATGGATCTTTGTTATTAAATCCTTATCACTATTGTGGAGGGCAAAAATTTTTTCCCATTAGATTGAGTGGTTGAATAGTATTCTACTATGTATATACTGTACATAATCCATTGTCCATCATTGGATATGTTGGATGTTTTCCAAGTCTTGACTATTGTAAATAGTGCTACAATGAACGTAGAGGCAATATTTTTTCCAATTAATGTTTTCATGTTCTTTAGGTAAATACTCAGAACTGAGATTATTGGTTCATATGGTAGTCCTATTTATAATTTTTTTTAGGACCCTCCAATTTGTTTTTTAAAGTGTTCCTTTTTCTCTATTGTCATAGGCATTTGGTGTTTCTTGTCTTTTGATAGTAGTCATTCTAATTGGTATATAGTGATACCTCATTTTTCTTTGATTTACATTTTCCTAATGATAAGATCATCTTTTCATGTGTCTTTTTGCCTTCTGTGTGTCTTCTTAAGTGACATACCTATTTAAGTCCTTTGTCCATTTAAAAAATCAGGTTGTATGATATTTTGTTACTGAGTTGAATTGCATGAATTGTTTTTGTAGTTTGAATTTTCACCCCTTCCTTACTTAATACATGGTTTTCAAATATCTTTCCCTATTCAGTAAGCAGTTTCTTCATTTTAATGACAGTTTTTTTCCGCTCTGCTATGCCTTTTAGTTTGAATCTGTCCCACTTGTTTATATTATATTTTGTTTCTCTTGCTATGGAGACAAATCCACAGACATCACTGAAGTTCTGACCTATGTAATCGTCTATGGCTTTTATGCTTTCAGGGCTTATATTCAACTGTTTAATTCATTTTGAATTATTTTAGGATTGGGTTTAAGAAAGGGATTTATTTTCATTCTTTTACATGTACTTTACATTTTCCCCTGCAACCTTTGTTGAAGATACTTTCTGTTCCAGATTATGTGCTTGTGGCTTATTTGGCATTAATTAGCTCTCCATATATGTGTGGTTTTATTTCTGGACTCTTGACTATGCTGCATTAATCTCTGTGCCTGTTTTTTTCCCCAGTACCACAATGTTTGATTACTATAGCTTTATTATATTGTTTGAAGTCCTAGAGCATCATATCTTTGGTTTTGCTGTTCTTAGGATTGTTTAGGCTACTGAAGGTATTTTGTAGTTCCATACTAAATTTAGGAAATTTTCTGTTCTATTTCTGTGAAGAAATAGATGTCATTTGGAGTTTAATAGGGATTTCATTAAATCTGTTATTTTTCACATGTAATTTTCATTTTTGACAATTGATTCTTTTAATCTATGAGCATGGAATACGTTTCCATTTCTATGTGTCTTCTTCAATTTCTTTCAGTAGTGCCTTGTAGTCCTTAGTTTATAGATTCTTCACTTACTTGGTTATATTTATTCCTAAGTATTTAATTCTTCTTACTATGATCATAAATGATCTTACTGTTATTATTTCTCTTTGTCAGTTCAGATTTTAAAAATTTTTTTTTTTTTATATTTGTAGCCTGTAACTTCACCCTGTTCATTTATAGTTTTTATCAGGGGTGTGTGTGTGTGTGTGTGTGTGTGTGTGTGTGTGTGTGTATAAGCATAGCCAAACCACTAGTTCTGTTGAATGTGGGAAACTGTTAAATTCCTCTGCATCATCCTGGGCCCTGTGGGTTTCTCAGGAGGATTCTCTTTGACTGAGATGGTGAAGTGAAGGATAGATGATGACAAGACTGCATTGGACCTAAAACTGGTGGAATTTGGTATATTTAAGAGTTACCCTTCACTATTACAACAGAATCCAAATATCAAGAAGTGTGGTTCAGTTGTCTTGATGAGTTGTCTTGATGAGTTGTCTTGATGAGTAAATGATGCAAAAAAACTCATGCTTTGCTAGTCCTGAGCTAATTCTGAAAGAGCAAAGATATATTTTGTTTTAGCCATCTCTTCTACCACTGTCATCAGCTCAGAAGTGAGTGATTTCTATCACTGAGGCTCATTAGTCTCACTATAACGTAGCTATGACCCTGGTCATTGTCAGTGCCTGCTGCACAATCTCTAATTAGCTCACAGAGCTCTGAAGGACTGTGCAGTTCAAGCCACAGCACTTCCTACTACCCCTTCCTCCACTTGATATTCATCTCACAATCTATTGCTACCTATTTGTTCAAAGTTTGCATTTCTGCATCTGAATCTACTGTCTTCTATCTAAGTCAGAACCATATTGCAGTCTATCTTGTACCATTAACCCAAGTATTTATTGAGATCCTAATATATATGCACCCCTAGATTAACTGTCACTCTCTGGTTCTCTCACCATTGTGCCCTTAAAACAGTCTGATAATCAAATATGAAGACTGTGCATTTGAATCTTCTTATCTGCTTTCCAGAATTTGTTCCTGTACAAAATAATTAGAAATCTTTGCCTGGTCATTTTAACTTCCCCTCTTTTGTGTTACTAAATATCTCCTCATGACTCCTGCCTAGTTAGCTTAAATTCTGAGTCCCTTTTAATTTTTTTCAACCAGGGAAATATTCTGAGAACCAACCATACATACATATCTAGCAGAATGAGTTCTATTTAAAACAAGAAAGCTAATGACAAAGATTGAAAACATTTCTGGGTCGGGGATAAATGCTTTTGCTCTATGAATGTACTTTTGACCTTCATGTGGATAGGAAGATTAGAATATCCAGTAGGAATTCTGTAGCGAAAAGGGTACAGGAGGCTTAGAAGGTCTTCAGAAATTGCAGAGATACCAAACTGGTTTTGATCTAGTCACCTTCTATTTTCAAGGTTTGCAAGAGGTGAACCTCAAGACAACTTGGCTAGGTTTAAATTTATCCTTATTGCCTATGAATATTTCCCCTGTTGAGGAAATTTGAGGCTTGCAAAGAGAAGACATCTACCTAACTGGGGCCCACAGACCTAAAAAAGCACTATAGGTTGACAGAAGTCCCAAGTGCCTGAGGGGTGATGGTGTAGAATGCATATTGCACTCTCAGTGGACATTCAACATCTGTTTCTGGGTGTACCACATTTGGTGACTTTCAACCTGTGAAACTCAAGCATCTTTGCAGTTGGTAATGTAACAGGTGACTTGCCCTCTTAGTGGACTTTCATGTTTCAGCTAGAAAAACTAAGTTCTTCTAGAGTTTCATGTAAATCCTAATCTCACCAAAGAATGCAGACTTGGGAAGGACAAGAAGGAAGCCAGGTACTGGATTCATTCAAGCAACTAGAGCAGAACATCTGGATTCTGACCAGGCATTGGACTTAGTTAGCCAAACCCACCAATCCAAGGGAAGAAAGACTCCGAGGGTGGTTAACCCAGCCAAAAATCTCTCCAGTGATCATGTGTGTAGAAAGGAGAGTGGAAGAAATACAAAAGGATGAACCAGATGTTTTGCGGGAAAAAAAAACAGCTGTTTTGTTTTTGCCTAGTCTCCTTTCTCCACAGGACTGTGATAAGAGTAAAGGAGCTGGGGGAGGGGTAGACATGAGATTCAATGGCAGTTTTTCCCCAGATCACTGAGACTTTTTCTTCTTGCGCCAAGCCTGTCTGACAGTCTCATTCCATATGAGTTCTCTCCCAGGAGGCTCTTCAGTTCCTGAAGCAAACAGTCTCCTGGCAGACCCATCTTACCAAGCAGCCAGACATGGCTAAGTATCAACAGCAAACTATACAACTGGGACTCCTGCTGATAAGATTCATTGGCAGCCTATCATGTGCCAGGAACTTTCAGGGATATTATTTAGTTGATTTCTTAAGCTAAACATTTGAGAGGAATTGTATCTCTTCAAAGAACTGGATTCAATTTCCAAGAAGTTAAATAATGTACTCGAGATGCCTGAACTGCTTTGATGAATAAAAGACACTGTTTTTCATATCAAAGGTATTTTCCTATCAAAGTTGGCCCTCTTTTTTTTTTTTTTTTGCTATTAAACTGCATCATTATCTGGTCCTAGTAGCCCTTGTAATTTAGCATGAAACTTTTCCTGTTGTGGAATTCTGTGCTTACAAGAAAGAGCGATTGCTGGTATGTGGTAGAATGGTTGATTTGAGTAGGTTAATTTTAGGTCAATTTGAGTAAGTCCTGGGGTACTCATATATTTGGTTAAACACAGACCAGATGTTTCTGCCAGTTGGTCAGCATTTAATCAGTAGAATGTAGCAGATTGTTATCATCATTGTGGATGGGCCTCATTCAATCAGTTGAAGGAATGACTAGAAAAAAAAGATACTAATCTCTCTGAGCAAGACTGACTTCTGACAATCTGCCTGCAGACATCATCAGCACCAGTGACTCCCCTGTGTCTCCAGCTTGCTGGTCCACACTGAAGAGTTGGATTTATAGTCCATATGTGACATGAATTCTTTATATCTATAACTTCATATATAAAGATGTATATGCCAGTGGTTATGTTTCTCTTGAGAGCACTGACTTATACTTAAGGAAGGATGGAGACTGAAACACCTTCATACTGAATAAGATCCAGGTTTGCCGGGTTTTGACATATACACTTACTCTAGGTTATAAGTACTCCCTAAAGCTCTAAAATTAAAAATTTAGACATTTAGAAGTTACAGGGGATGAGAGAGAATGACTTCAAATGGGAACCAGCATGAATCTTTTGCTTAGGCATCTCTGTTTTCCCATGTAGAATACTTAGAATTTCATGAGAATGACCTAGCAAAATACAAATAAAATACACAATGATGCTACAAGTCAGAGAGAAATCTTGAGTTCAGGAAAAAAAAAAAAAAAAAAAAAACTTGAGTAAACAAGTCAACAGATGAGAGAGCATAGGCTTGGTAAAACGTCATCCAATTTACAAAGGGGCCAACATATGCCAAATATGAACCAGACATCTGGTGAGAGCTGGATACTAAGCTGTCTTAATGACTTCTTCCCAAGTAGTTTGCCTCTGTTTGTGGTGCTGACTGGGATCATCACAGTGGGTCACTAGCATCGAATTGCTTCTTTGTGAGCTATCTATAAGGTACAATAAAATAACCTACTGCTGTCCTATATGTTCACATGTCAAGTGATTCTTTTGGAACATTTTGGAATAAGCCCAGAATTTATACCCCCATAATATCCCAACACTTGACATGAGCTGGTGAAAATTATAGCAGAATGGAATGGAAGCCAATCAACTCAATCAAACAAAGTGTTCTGAGCAATTCTTAAAGTATGTTTTCCTCCTATATAGAAGAGCTTTCAAGTAAGTGCAACAGCTTATTCACTGGCCCTTAGTCTCATGGTATCTATATTGTAGAATTCTGTCCTTGCTCTTTTTTCCTTTATTTTATGAAAGTGGTTATTCTCAATTGCTCCCATTCCAACTAGTCTCTGGCCATGACTTTGGCAGAAATCTAAGTCTCCAAGCAGTGGAACACTGTTCCAGTCAGTGTCTTAGTTAAATGAATCCCTTAATCATCTCTAGGTTAGGCAGTGCAGATTTACAGAGGCTTTCTTAAATAATAACAACAATGATGGAAGCTATTAAAGGTTTTGATGAAGAATGAAAAAGAATGATGAAGGTTTTGATGAAGAATGAAAAGGTTTTGATGAAGAATGAAAAATACATATTTTAAAGAGGAGAAAGAAACCCAGATTTCATGTTTGACTTAATACATGTTTCCAAAAGGAAGTCTGTATATAGTTTTGAAGATTTGAATTTGAAAAGCTTAAAGAACATTTCATCAGACCAGATACATTTTTACACATAATGAACTAACTCTTATTTCTAGAACACAATACCTAACATTAAATTAAGAAGAGTTTATATAAAGATCTGACTTGTATGTAAGTTTGAGAGACATCGTTGATGCTAACTTCATAAAATCCCACATCCAATTCATCAGCAAGCCTTGTTGCTTCTCTCCTGAAACCCACTGGTCTTTTTCTAGTTCCTCTGCAACTACTGAGTTCATTTGCCATCATACTTCCAATTTTGCAGTATCCTCCTAACATGTGGCTTGGCTTCCTCTTCAATCAGTTCTCCAAAAGCAACAAGAATAATTTCTCAGAAACAGATTGTATTAAATTCCAGTTTCCTTTACATACCCCAGGTTAGCCAACTGTTTCTCTGGCCCCTTGCTTCTTCCCAGATTTGTTGACTCCTCAGGTTTAAATTCTATTTCCAATATCACAAAGCTTCCCACAAGACACACACATTCTTGCTTCTTTCTGTCTGAGTGAGGGATGAGCTTCTTTTTTCTCAGATCTTAGCCTAGATGTAACTTCCTTGGAGAAGTCTTCTCTTATTATTTAATCAAAATAAGTACCTTGCTATACTCTATCATATGCCATGCCAATTTACTTGCTACACTAAGCACACTAGCCTTGAGAAGATTGTTAATCATTTGCTCATCTGTCCATGTATACTCTGCATTCCATGACTATAGGACTGTGCTACCTTATTTAATACTATGCACATGGTGTCTGGAATATAGCTGGTGCCCAATTACTGTTTGAGCTAAATGAGGAAGCAATTAGTTGTTTTAAAGAACTCATCAGAGACTTTCTTTAATTGATCATAGTTTGGGCTACTTAATATATGTTATTTACAAAGATATAATTCATATAAAACTTTTTAAATGTCTATGTGCAATGAAAGATGAAGTGCACCTGAAATTATTTTGTACTGAGTTAGATTTTTTGTTTCCTGAGTTAAGTTCTTTTACTAAATTTGAAAAGCTCATTTGTTTATTTTACTTCTTGTTATGTGAAAGAGAAAAAAATACCTGCATTATCTATCTATGCATCTATCTATCTATCTACCTATCAAAATATGTCTCTGATCCTCCCTATAATTTATTTAAAGGTAGAATACCTTCTTTTATATTATTTTTCTGAATGTTTCTTGGGCACTGAAGTTTTGTAAATCACATTTAAATAAAAACCGTATTATTTTAGTGACAATTTATCTTAATCTGTTAATGAAATATTGATTTTTCTATTAGGCATATTTTAAAATTATGACCCCTATCTCAATCTAATCTATATTTTATATTTTAAATGTACTGGAGGAAATGTTATTTAAAACAACTCAGAATTATTTTGCCAATGAAGTTATTAGGCAATGAGAACAATTTTTACTTTCTGTACTTGCTGATATTTGTCACATTTACAATTTCTTGCATTGGTTTAGATTTTCTGAGGTCAATCATACATGTTTCCCCTCTCTTTGTAGGACTTGAATACAATGTAGGGTAAAGTGAAATAATGAATAAAATGACTTTGATAGTGTTTTCCCTATTACTGACACTTTATAAAAAAGCTAAGTTTTTTTTTTAAAGATGTTTAAATCCTTAACTTGGGAATTTATTTGAAGTTTAATTCCCAGTCCAATCTTCAGATTCTCTGACTTCTGTTGTGGGTGTTGAGCTGGCATCATTCCACATGCATTACTTACGCCTTCCTTGGGATCTGAAATGAAAACCTCATGGGTTAAAAGATGGATTAATACAGTGTTTTGGGTATTATGATAAAACACAGTGGAAATTTATTTCAAATAATCACAATGCATGCATTTCATCTGTCTTTGCATTGCTTCATGAAGGTTAAAAAGAAAAAAATCGCCCTTTTGAAATTAAATTACAGAAATTATACGATCATGATTTTAAGGATTTAGGTTTGCACATTTACATTAATAGATTGCTCACAATCAACTAATTTAATTTTCTTTTGGCTAGAATATTTTAATATTTTATTTCTCCCCAAATCTATTTCTCACTGAAAGGCAGACAAGATATCAGCTAATTGTGTTTCTTCAAGGTTTGGCTGAGATATTCAAATGAGCCACAGACCTACTTATTTTATTAGCCTAAGTTTTCAAATCTGATTAATGTTTGGACAGTGTTTAGATAACAGTGAGAAAAGGGGTTTTGAAAATTAGCTCTGTCAGATTTTAGGAAGCTGTGTAAAAGTGTGAAGTAGGATAACCTCCTGTCTTCATAGAATAACTAGAGTATGAAATAAATTTTAAATATGCCACAAGTCAATTAGGAAAAAACAGCTAAAACATGCGCCTGTGATGTGGGTATGGGTATTGAAAAAAAATGTAACCCTCAAATTCAAGAGACAGAAATTCAGATCCTGATGCCACTGTAATTATCAAGCTACAACCCATGGGCTAGTGACATGGGCTAGTGTCTGAGTTTCAGTTTATCAACTGTAAATGAAGACAATCACACTGACCTCCTATATTCATGACCACTCAATCTGATTTGTGAAAGCACCTGCTGAGGAGAAGACAGCATGAAGGACCTCAAGGGGATGGCATGGGGCTAGAAAGGATAGAAATGGCCAAGGGAGACACGTTGATTCACTGGACAGCCTGGGCAGAATGCTGTTGGGCAATGTAGGTCCTTCTTTATTCTCTGCCACTTCAAATCCCCCTAATATTTTTCCAGTCCAGACTGTTCCCTGATCTGTTCCTTTTCTAGTGACTCCTGTTGAGTGGTAGATGTCAGCCTTTTCTGCTTTCAACTCATCTTAACACTTCTCGAGCTCTCAGCACTCTCCTATACAAACATGCATAATAAAGCCTCCCAGACCTTCCCCAGCTTCCCTGTGCCCAAGAGGTGGAAGAAATAGTCTTAGCAGTAGGGGTACTTGATGCAGCCCTTGCCCTCCACTGGCAAAGTTTGCTTCCTCATCTTCTTTGTCTTCCTGCTCTTTATTTTCTTCTGAGAAGAACAATATGACCTACTTAACTCTTCACAAACTGATGGTTTTTTAGGAAGTGGGTAACGGAGAGGGCTGAGGCCAGTACTGTTCAATAGAAATATAACGAGCCACAAATGTGAACCACACGTGTGATTTTAAATATTCTTGTAACCACAGGAAAATAGAAAGTGAAAAAAGAGATGACATTAATTTTAATAATATATCTAACCCAACCTATTCAAATAGTTGTCTTTTCATAATATAATCAATATCATAAATTATTGAGATATTGCTCTTTTTTGCATATGTTAATTTGGACAGCAACATATGTTTAGATGTTACCTAAACAGGTAACAGGAGAAGACAAATTCCCTCTACCTTCAAGCTGTAGGAGTATTTGAGGAATGAGCTAAATCATCAATTCCAAATTCTTCATATGAGAACAGTGGGACCCACAAAGTGAAAGTGAACTATCCAGTTGGCTAATACACTCATTTCCCTGTTCTTTCCAATTAGGTATTTAGCTTATAGATCCACTTTACACATAAAGATATTGGAACTCAGATAACAGTCCATTTCCTATTGAGAGAAACTGAAAATGACCCAGAGGAGTAAAATGGTAAAGTCCTGATGGGTTTATAAGTGAAAGAGCCCCATTACTACCGGAAGAACCTATTTTTCTGAATTTTATGAAAGAGAAATCTGGATCCCAGTTTACCATTGAAAAAAAATCTATGTAAAAGTCCTTTAGCACTTTCTCAAATTGTTTTTAATAACATTTACAGTGCAGAGCACTGTGTTGGCTCAGATTTTCTCTAAAAATTTCTATTGAATCAATTTGAGCGCTAAGTAAATAGAATAAAAACTGAAAATTAGAAGAAAGGTAGGAAATAATGAAGTTTTACATAATTAAATGATGGTAAAGTACCCAACACTGAACATATATTGAGTGTAATATCAACAATATCAGTGTTCAACTAAGTTAGAGAATGTCCTGACTTCAGATTTCTCAGTGTATGTCACTTCACATTCCATACTGCCAGAACCCTCACTCTGACAAATGTTCCCCAAATAACTAGAACACAGGCTTAGTATGGAAACACTGGCATTCTGAGGTCCTGTGTGTGTTTGGGCAGAAATCACTCCGTCCTGAGAGTTGTTCAGGTTCAGTGCTCACTTTCCCTTTAGTATAATATTTTGGATGGGAGAGGAAGGGATGTACCCAAGGTTACACAGGAGCTAATTTGTAGAATCCAGGTCTCTGTAGACTGAGAAGTGATTTTTTTAAAAAGTGCATTTCAATTCCTTTGGCTAGACAGAAATGAATCTATATCTAAGCCACATCTTGAGAAGGGGGTTTGTGGCATTAAGACACATCGACATTGAAATTTGAGAAAACATTTATTGAGGCTGGGAGAATTGTCTCTTTCTTGAGAAGGCTGTTAAAAACCCGTGGGACCACAGTTATTTTGAATTTGTTTTAGTGTGCTGGCATTTTTAGAATTTCTCCATAAACACCTCCCTTGAGGAACATACTGCACTTGGCATGTCAAGTTACCTCAGAATGGCATCAGCAGATGCAGTTGACAACTTGACAAGACATCTGGATTTGTGTATCTGAGAAAGCTCAGGTGCTTACTCAAGATATTCTTACTTTTTCACTCTTCAACTACTGCATTCCTATTTTCTGGAGCCTGAACACCTTCTTAGCACTGAACCTGGATGACTCTCAGGATGGATTAGTTTCTGCCCAGGCACACCACAGAACTTCAGAATGCCAGTGCTTGCATACTAAGCCTAAGATCTCAATATTTGGGGACACATTTCTCAAATTCAGAGTTGTGGCAGTAGAGACTGTGGAGTGCCATGCACTGAGAAATTTGATGAAGTCAGAACACCCTCTAACTTATTTTAACACTGATATTGCTCTGAGAAGTGAGGTGGAAGAAAATATTCCCAGGATAAAAGAAGATCATAATGAAAAATCCTGGTTAAAAACAAAATATGTATTTTTCCTTCCCAGACAGATTGTTAAATAGGCTTTCCTTGTTCAGTGGGGTCTGGTAATGAAAGTTGACAGGATATTAAGGTTATTTCAGGTTCTACTGTCTCCCAGGGTCACATAAGCCTTCTGTTATGCATGTTAATCCATCTCAGCATTTCTGCCAGGAGCTGCCTAAGTAGGCCAATCGGTTTAGTATGCACCCTTCCCTTTTGCAGTTTAGTTGAGAGGCAAAACTTACCAATTAGCAGAATATGCACTGAAAATCAAGTGATGTTTTTCTATTCTAAAGACTTAGCACCAAAGTTTGTGATTAATAAATCATGACTCCAACTGTTATTTCCTCAGAAATGCAAAGCAAAAAGAAGAAAGCTGTACCACTCTCTTCTCCCCACTTCTTTTTGGTGTGTGCATACCCCTTTGTGTGCATATAAAACTTACAGCGGATTGTGTCTTGTAGCCTGGAAATACTGGTTGGATCTTACCAAACCCTGATTTTTTTCTCTTCAGGCATATAGCTTCCTTGGCAGCAAATTCCTTACCAATTATCCCGTTAGCTATGGGAAGGCAACAGAAATCATGCGTACATGCACACACACACACACACACACACACACATACACACACACATACAAAGACTGGAGATGCAATTAAATTTTGGCAAAGAGGAGGTTGCAAAAGTGTGACTCTAGAACTAAACCGTTTGCAATAATAATCTGTCTCTATCAACAGACATTATGTTGGACTATTCCTTGAAGGAAACTGTGTCTTGTGCATATAAAATAAAATGTTCATTATCATTTATCATTTATCATCATTATCATTTATCAGGGAAATACATATCAAAACCATGAGATACTTCTGTACACATGAGATAATGGATAATACTAATAAGATCTGAAGGAAAATGTGCTGGTGTGGGTGTGGAGAAAAATATGAACTCTTCTGGTGTTGGTGGGAATGTAGACAGCTCCCTGTTGTCCAAACCCTATAAAAAGTGGTACGAAGGGTTCTCAAAATATTAAGAATGAATCTACTATATGATTTGGCAATTCTATTCCTCAACTTTATTTCCTCAGAAATGCAAAGCAATTTCTGAAAAATACAGAAACACTAATTCAATGAGATATATACTCTCCTATATTCATTACAGAAATATTTATAATAGCCAAGCTATGGAAACAACAAAACTGCCAAAAACAAATGAGTGAATCTGAAAAATGTGGTAAATACACATCATGGAATACTACCCAGCTATTAACAAAGGCACAGTCTTACAATGCGAATGGACCTGGAGGGGACAATGCTAAGTCAGAATGAGAAATACTATCAGGTAGGAATTACTTAAATGTGGAACATCACAAAACAAAACAAAGGATCAAATAAGTTAAAATGATAACAAACCCTAGAAATCTGTACAACTGTGGCTACCAGTAGGGGAAGAGAACAAGTTGAGGTGAGAGCACAATAGACTGGGTTAAGCACAAAGTGTATTCATGTGGTGAGTGATGGTATAGTAACAACACCTGAAGGGACAGGTCCTGTATCTTCTATATAAACAATGTTATTTAGGGGAAAAAAGGAAAGAAATTAAAAAAAAAAAGCACAAAAACTGGAACAACTGACTCTGGCTGTTAACTCAGCTGTATGTTCTGCACAGTGGTGATAATGATGCCAAAATAAGGGCTTGGTAATTCATCCAGCTGGGGCTGAATCTCAACTTGGACATTTGCTATGTGACCATGAAGTTAATTCAACTATTCAAGTCCCAGTTTTCTCAAGTGACAATGGCAATGGTTGTCCCTATCTTAGGAGTCTTATAAAGATGAGTTACCACCAAACAAACAAACAAACAAACAACAACAACAACAAAAAACGACAAAGAAAAACGTCATGCTTGGTTCTATAATTGGTGATTCAGTAATAGTCATATTGGTAAAGACAATGAAGATCAAAAATTCAACATTTCCTCCAGTAAATTGCTGCCAGCTTTGGACTGCTTCTTGAGGCTTAGTGACTGTACCACAGCAAGAATGCTGTGTGCCCAACACTAAGTGGTCAGTACAGAAGAAAAAATACCTTTTCTAGCCACATTTATCTCTGAGCAAAGCTATAAAAGTGAGTTTCATTCTCTTCTCTTCTGATAAAAGCAAAATGTATTCAGTCTAAGTGGCTATTAGAGGGCCAATCTCCGTACAGTCCATTCTATATAATAGGTACTCAAAACTCATTCACTATATAATGGCTTAATATTTTCTGTACAGTGACTAGTGTTGGTATAGGCTCCTAATAAAACATTACATCAACTCTCCAACCTCTGAATCTTTGAAGCAGATGTTTTCCTAACATCCTGTAAATACTCCAATCATCTCAAACTGCTGGGATTTCACCTTTGTACTGTTTTTAGAAATGTGCCCATTGAGTAATGGGCCTGTCTAATCTGTTTGACGTTTATTGGTGCTCAAACTGTAGCAAGGTTGGGAGATGTAGCAGAGCACATTCTAAATAAATCAACAGAAGAGAGCAAACTAAATCACAGGGGGAAATTACAGTGTCCAAATCATTTATACACTGGTGATTACCATTTCACCTGGGTCCAACTGGTGTCACATGAGAGTCTCTGCAGACCTAGGAATCATTCATCAATTCAACTAAACCTGCTCATCCATGGTTCCACACTGAAATCAACCAATGTGGTGGAGACTTACAACAGTCTAGGACAGAATGATTAATTAAAGATGAGAAAGAACACGTGGAGAAGAAAATGGACTGGATCTAGATGGGATCTTGTACAGTTTCTGCTATTAGCAAGCTGTGCCACTTTACATTTCTGGACATCAATTTTCCTTAGAAAAATGTGTAATCTATGTGTCCATGTATAGTGTGTGTGTGTGTGTGTGTGTGTGTGTGTGCATGCAATGAGAACGATTGATTGCTTGTGATTCATAGTTTTGCAAAGATCAGAACCCTTATTTCAAATGATCTTTAAGTTGGATTTCAACATGGGAAAGTGACAAAAGTAGAATTTATTTTTAAGGAAGAGGACCCAGAGCTAATTTGACTTCTACTCGTATTCTGTGGAGCTCTGAGACTCTAAATGGATGGTCATAGACACCTAGCAATCTTAAGACAGTGTGTGATTACATAAGATCTCATCAAGTTTAGCTTATTTGAGTCTGTGGCAAATTATTTCTAAAGAATAAGTGTTATATATACAAAAAATTATTAATTTTGATTTCTCAATTAAGTTTGAGTATTGCAAATAATTTCTCAAATCGTATTATTAAGTTAGTTTGGTTTCAGATCTCAAGTGTCAGAAATATAGTTCCTGTATTTTGTGCTAATTTAAAATTTGAATTAATATAAATGTCTTTTGTGTTTTGTTTCTATCCAACCTTTTTCATTCTGTGATAAATGGCCATATTGTGTTGTTCATTCCAAGCAGTAATCTCCTTAGAGTCTTTGTTTCTAGAGAAAATCCCAAAGTCTGTTGTTCTCATCCTAACAATAAGTGTAAGTTGAATCACCTACACAATTATAGATTTGTTTTTAACTCATTAGGGATTCCAGAGATTCAAACACATCTGAATTAATCAAGTTGCTGGAAGACAAGTTCTATTTAGCAGGGTAGAGAGAGCTCCAAGTATGCCATCTGCTAGAGGAGTAGGAGTGCACCTGACAAGATTGGGGTAAAAGAAAGCCATTTTTGGTGAACTTTCAACAGTTGCATTTGGGGTGGTCATGTATTAGATCATGAAGTGTCCAGGCATATTGCATTTGAATTGGCATGTATTAAATCATGAAGTTTCTGTGTCTACTAATCAACTCCTCCCCATAACTTTTTCCAAGCACAGGGCTGGCAAAGACAAGAGGCAGAGGAGAGATAAGAGGGAGATTGCTGAGCATGGGAGTCCTTCACCCAGTATAACTTGAAGCTTGCTGTCTCTAGGCTGGGGGCGATCTCCCAGGAACTGAGAGCTAGGAGAAGAGCTACAGAGCAAATCAAATTATCCAGCAACTGAAAATTTGAGGTTGGACTGTAAAACATAAATGTCTCCAGAGACTCACAGATTCTCAGATATGAAACCTATCTAAAAGGGAAGTTCTTTTCTACCCACAAATCATATTAAGCCAGTGGTACACTGAATATAATTATTAAAAAAACAAGACAAAACTCAGCTAAAGGCCTGATTGAAGTAGAGAGAAATGACCTTTCTGGTAAAAGCAGAGGCAGAGAAGAATTCCTCAGTCTCTGCTACACATATAATGTCAAGTGTTTAATAAAAGAAATTTATATGTGAAGAAATTGGAAAATGTTAACCATAATCAAGAGAAAAAGAAAAACAGTATAAGCAGATCAGCATATATACAGGATGTTATAAATTTTTTTAAAGGACCTTAAATTAACCATATATGAACAAAGACAGTCTTTTCAACAAATGGTGCTGAAACAACTGAAGATTAATTTGAAAAATAAATTAGGAGAAAACCTAGATGAACTTGGATATGGCAGTGACTTTCTAGATACAACACAAAAGACAAGATCCATGAAAGAAACAATTGCTAAGCCTGACTTATCTCTCTGAGAGATCCAGAGAATGAGGATACAAGCCAGAATGAGAGAAAATCTTTGCAAAGTACACATTTGATAATGGGGTATTAAGCAAAACATGCAAATCACTCTTAAAAACTGATGATAAGAAAATAAACAACCTGAATTTAAAAATGGGCTAAAGATCATAATAGTTCACCAAAGATGATATGCAGATGGCAAAAAAATAAATACATGAAAAGGTAATTCACAATATATGTCATCAGAGAAATGCAAATTAAAACAATATGAACTCCTGTATATCTATTAGGATGATCCAAATCCTCAATACTGATGACAATAAATGGTCGTGAGGGTGAAGCAACAAGAACTCTCATTCATTGCTGGTGGGGATATGAAGTAACAAGAACTCTCATTCATTGCTGTTGGGACTGCAAAAATTTACACTCATGTTAGAAGAAGATACTAATGTGTTTTTTTTCAATGTGTTCTTACAAAATGATCCAGCAATTGTACTTCTTGGTGCTTGCCCCTCCATCCCAAACTTGAAAACTTATCCACACAATGAACTGTATATGAATGTTTAGAGCAGCTTTCTTTATATCTGTCAAGATTTGGAAGCAATGAAGATAACCTTCAGTGGGGGAATGGATAAATAAACTGTGGTGTATCAAAAAATGGAATATTATTTAGTAATAAAAAGAAATAAATTTTTATGCCAGAAAGACATGGAGTAATCCTAATGCTTGAAATGAATCTTAATGAATGAAAGAAGATAATATGAAGAACCATAGCAATGTGATCGCAATTATTACATTCTGTAAAAGGTAAAATTAAAATGTCTATCATTATCATGGTTTAGGGGTAAATGAACCACAAAAGACCGAAAATATTCTGGCACTATAAAGATGGAGATATGCCATTATATATTAGTCCCAAACCATGAATATACATCACACAAAAAAATGCACTGTCTTGTAAACTTCATCAACTATAAAAAATGTACCATTCTAGAGAGGATGTTGCTAACAGGAAGGTTGAGCATGGTGAGGGTGGAGGACAGGGGAATATAATGGAAATCTCTGTATCTTTCAGTTTTTCTGTGAACATAAAGCTCCTCTAAGAATATTCTTTATAAAACCCATATATAAAATTTATTGAAAATGTGAACAAGAGACACGATTACATATGGGGAGTATTAGAGAAATGAAAATAATAAAAATAAATATAAAATGATAGGCATAAGAAATAATATATGCTTTGTGCAATTTTTTGAAGTAGTTGTTCTTGAGATTACAATCTGTCTCTAAATCATCACTATCTGGCAGATCTGGAGCCCAACCTTTCCCCTCCCCAGGTGAGATGCCGGAAGTCACTGCCAGCACCAGGCCCCTGGGAGGGTCCTTTCATTGCATTGCTGTCGCCACAGATCCGGAGAACCACCTCTTTTACCCAGATTCCTGAGGGAATCCACCTGACCTTTCCCCTTCCCAGGTGAGATGATGGAAGTCATGGGGACTGAAAAGCTTTTCAAATTAGTAAACTAAACTACAGTTCTAATTGCATTTTGGAAAACATTACTATTAGCATGCCAACCAACACCAGAGCCATGGTTCCTCAATATGTAGAATAAGTCAGAAAACAAAACAGTAAGGAAAGAAACTGTAGACATGCAAGCAAGCCTTACAGGAAATAATCCATCAATATCAAAGAAACAACAATCTACAGAAAACACCAAGGAAGACATTGAAGAGATGATGTATATCTCAGACAAAGATTTCAACATCGACATGTTAAATGCACTCCAACAGATAAGAGAAGAATCAGAAAAAAAGGACAACAGAATGATAGAAGCATTTAATGCACTAAAGGAAAAGTAGAAAAATATAAAAAAGAAAACATCAATATGTATAACCTAATCAATGTACTGAAGAATGAAAATGAATCCCTAAAAATGAAATTGAAGGATACCCAGTATTTAAGAGTTGCAATAAATGAGCTCAAAAATGAGGGGGAAAACCATGGAAGCAGATCAAATGAAATAGAAGAATGAATCAGCACACCAGAGGATGCAGAAATAGGACAAAGAAAGAAAAAGAGAGAAAAAAAAACAAAGTAAGAAGACTGAAGAAAAGCTCAGAGATATGGCAGTTTTCTTAAAGAAAAGAAACATAAGAGTAATAGGAATCCCAGAAGTAGAGGAGAGAGTGATGGGAACTGAAGGGTTTTTCAATATAATAATAGAGAAGAATTTCCCAAATCTGAAGAAAAATGAAAATAGACATATAGGAAGCAAAAAGGACACCAAACTATTTTAATGAAAGAAAAGCCATAGTGAGACACATCATTGTAAAACTTCCAAGAACCCAAGAAAAGGAAAATATAGTGAGAATGGCTAGAGAAAAGAAACAGATAACCTACAAAGGAAAATCCATTCAACTGACTCCAGATTTCTCTGAAGAAACACTCCAGGCAAGGAGAGAATGGAGTCACATCTACAAAAAACACCAAGTAAAAAAGTGCCAGCCAAGAATACCCTACCCTGCAAAGCTATCCTTCCTCTATGAAGGAAAAATTAGAACCTTCTCTGATAAGCAAAGTCCCAGAAGTTTGATATCACTAAACCCCCACTCCAAGAAATTTTGCAGGAGACCTCAAGATCAAAACCATAAGAAGAACAAAACAAACAAACAAACAAACAAACAAGAAACCAAATCAAAACCTTAAAATGAAAACCAGGAAAACTTTAGAATCTCAAACATCAATATTCACCCTAAATGTCAGTGGTCTAAACTCATAATCAAAAAATGAAGAGACTGAATCAGAAAAAAAGAACCCAACATTCTGCTGCCTCCAAGAAACACATCTGATCTCTAAGGATAAGCATAGACTGAAGGTGCAGGCCTGGAAAATTACATTACAAGCAAATGGCCTCCACAAGAAAGCAGGGGTTGCCATTCTTATATCAGACAGAGCAGACTTCAAATTAAGAAAAGTGACAAAAGATAAAGACAGCCACCACCTAATGGTTAAAGGGTAAATCCACCAAAAAGACATAACAATAATCAACATATATGCACCTAATGAGGGAGCACCAAAATTTATAAAACAACTGCTAGTAGAACTGAAATCAAATATTGGTGAGAATACATACGTGGTAGAAGTTTTTAACATGCCACTCTTACCAAAAGACAGATCAACAAAACTGCAACTACACAAAGACACAAAAGCTTTAAAGGAAGATCTAGACCAAATGGACCTAATAGATATATACAGGACACTGCAAACTCAAGGAAAAGAATACACTTTCTTTTCAAATACACATGGCTCATTCTCTAAAATTTACCATATATTAGGCCACAAGACAAAACTGAACAGATGCACAAATATTAAAATAATACCAACCTTTTTCTCCGATTATGAAGGCATCAAATTAGAATTCAACAATGAAAAGAAAATAAGGATAGTAAATACTAATGGAGACTGAACAACAGGCTTTTGTAAGATCACTGGGTAAAAGAGGAAATCAAAGAAGAAATTAAAACCTACATGGAGACAAATGACAAAGGTGACACAACATTCCAAAATGTGTGGGATGCAGCAAAAGCAGTATTAGAAGGAAAGTTCATAGCAATACAGGCCCAAATAAAAAGAATTGAAACAGCCCAAAGAAATACTCTCATCTCCCAAGGACCTAGAAAAAGAGCAACAAAAAAATCCAAAACCTAGCAGAAGAAAAGAAATAACAAAAATAAAAGCAGAGATTAATGAAATAGAAACCAAAAAGACCATCGAAAAGATAAACAAAACAAAGAGCTGGTTCTTTGTAAAAATAAATAATATTGATAACCCTCATGCATGGCTTACAAAGAAGAGAGAAAACGCAAACAAACAGGATCATAAACAAAAAGGGAGATATTACAACAGACCCAGCAGAAATCCAAAAGATAATTAGAGACTACTGTAAACATCTATACACAAACAAATACAGCAACCTAGAAGAGATGGACAAATTCCTAGAACAATACAGTCATCCAAAATTGAAAAAAGAAGAAATAGAGAAATTAAATAGGTCAATCACAAGCAGTGAAATTGAGGCCATCATCAGTACACTCCCTAAAAACAAGAGCCCAGGTCCAGATGGTTTCACAAACGAATTCTACCAAACTTTCAAAGAGGAACTAACCCCAGTACTGTTAAAACTCTTTCCAAAAAACTGAGAAAGAAGAAAAGCTACCAAATACCTTTGATGAAGCAAACATTACACTAATTCCAAAACCTTAGTGCGAAGAGAGAATACAGACCAATCTCCCTAATGAAAACTGATGCAAAAATTCTAAACAAAATCTTAGCAAACTGAATCCAACATTGCATGAAAAGGATTATCCATGACCAAGTGGAATTCATCCCAGGGGCACAGGGATGGTTCAACATTCGAAAATCAATCAACATAATCCATCACATCAACAAAGAGAAAAACAAAAACCATATGATCATATCAATAGATGCAGAAAAAACATTCAGCATCTTTTCATGATGAAAATTCTGGAAAAAACTGGTATAAAAGGAACACACCTCAACATAATAAAAGTTATATATGACAAATCCACAGCAAATATCATCTTCAATGGGGAAAAACTGAAACCATTTCAATTAAGGTCTGAAACCAGGCATGGATGCCCACTCTCTCCACTCCTGTTCACCATAGTTCTGGAAGTCCTAGCTAGGACAATAAGATAAGAAAGACATAAAAGGAATCCAAGTAGGGAAAGAAGAGATAAAGCTATCTTTATACACAGATGATATGATACTCTATGTAGAGAACCCAGAAAAATCGACAGAAAAGCTAATTGAAATAATAAACCAATTCAGTAAGGTAGCTGGATACAAAATCAACACACAAAAATCAACAGCATTCATATATGCAAAGAATCAATCAGAAGAAGAAATTAAAAAAAAAAAAAACACTGCATTTACCATCACACAAAAGGAAAATACTTGGGAATAAACTTAACAAAGAAGTAAAAGGCCTATACAAAGAAAACTATAAAACATTCTTAAAAGAAATAGAAGACAATGTTGAAAAATGGAAAGATATTCCCTGTTCATGGATTGGAATAATCAACATATCAAAATGGCTATACTACCAAAGGCAATCTATAGATTCAATGCAATTCCAATAAAGATCCCAATGACATATTTTAAAGAGATAGAACAAAATTAATGAAATTCACATGGAACAACAAAAGACCCCAAATAGCCAAAATCCTTTTGATAAACAGAAGAGAGAATGGAGGTATTACTAATCCAGATTTCAAACTATACTATAAAATCATAATACTTAAAACAGCATGGTACTGGTACAAAAACAGACAAACAGACAAATGTATCACAATCGAATACCCAGAAATAAAACCACACATATATGGTCAACTAATCTTTGACAAAGGGGCTAAAAATATACCCTGGAACAGGATAGCCTCTTCAGTAAATGGTGCTGGGAAAACTGGATCAAGACATGTAAAAAAATAGACCAGGACAGCACCCCACACACCCTGCAAAAAATCAACTCAAAATGGATAAAGGACTTGGAACTGAGACCTGAAACCATAAAATACATAGAGGAAAACCTGTGCAAAACACTTTATGAGTTTCACCTTAGAAATCCATTTTGGGAAACAACTATGACTGGCAAAAAAATGAAGGAAAATATAAACAGCTGGGACTATATCAAACTAAAATTTTCTGTACAGCAAAAGAGACAATAAACAAAGCAACAAGAAACCCAACTGACTGGGAGAAAATTTTTGCCCTCCAGACAAGTGACAAGAGTCTGATAACAAAGATCCACAAAGAGCTCCTACAGTTCAAAAAAATAAAACAAAAAATCCCGTCAAAATGGGAGAACTAAAGACATTTCACCAAAGAGGAGCTACAGATGACTAATTGGCTTATAAAAGAATGCTCCACATCACTAATAATCAGGGAAATGCAAATCAAAATCACACTGAGATACCATCTTACACTATAAGAATAGCCCATATAAATAAAATGGTCAATATCAAGTGTTGGCACAGATGTGGAGAAAAAGGAACTCTCTTACACTGCAGGTGGGAGTGCAAACTGGTCAAGTCACTATGGAAGACTGTGTAGAGGACCCTCAAACAATTGAAAGTGGAATCACCATTCGGTCCAGCAATCCCACTGCTGGGAATCTACCCAAATAACATGAAAACACTGATTCTAAAGGACACCTGTACATGCATATTTATTGCAGCTTTGCTTACAATTGCCAAGATTTGGAAACAAACCAGATGTCCCCAAACCAATGATTGACTGAAAAAAATGTGGTATATGTACACGATGGAATACTACACATCAATCAAGGAGGACAAATATATGTCGTTTGCAGCAACATGGATGGAACTAGAAGGACTCATATTAGCAGAAATAAGACAAAAAGAAAAATACAGGATGTTCTCACTTATATGATGGATATAGGGGAAAATGAATAAATGAATAAGAAAAAATAAAAACAACCAATGGGACTGAACAATGGAGCAAGAGAGGAGGAGGGAACAATGGAGCAAGAGAGGAGGAGGGGGAAGAAGCCAGGGGAGGTGAAGGGCATAAAAGAGTAGGATAGTTAATGGGTGTTAGGGAAGTGGGAAAACCCTGGGGTACACAATAATGTATTATAAATATAAATACACATATATATGCAAATTAAAAATTAAATTAAATTAAAAAAGACAATATATGTAACAACATTAATGAAATTCTCAATTTATACTAAGTGGAAAATCTTGTTTTTGGTAGTAGTTCCATGACTATGAACTTGCCAAAATTAACAGAACTGTAAATCAAGAGTGAATGTCTTTGTAAATTAAAAAAAAATAAAAGTAAAAATAAATAAATTAGTTAATTAATTAAAAAAAAAAAAAACCAGGAAACTCTAAAAGGAAAAAAGAGAGTGGATGCCAGAGGGTAGTTAATATTTCATCCTGCTGGCTGGATCTGATCCATCTCATGGCTCTGCTGCCTGGAACCATGACTCCATATAGAGGGGCATGCCCCATATCTTCTCTTAACACATATTATGTGGTCATTTTATTATTTATTTAATTTACTTTAAATTAAAAAATTTTACTTATTTAAAATAATTTATTATTACATATTTACCTATCACTTTATTGATGAGTGTTTTCTAGTACTGAATGAGATTATATGAATAAAGGCCTTGCTTGGCTCATAAAATACAACAACCACAAAATAGCACAAACCTGTTTTCTTTTTTTGTACACCCAGGAAGGCTGTATTTTTCAGCCTCTATCATTACTGTGAAGATCATATCACTAGGTTCTGGACAATTTCATACAAAAGAAGTGACTGGTCTAGAACGGGACTATAAAATATTCAGTCACATCCTCTACTCTCCATCGCCTCCTGAATCAGCCAGTCAGAATATAAGGCAAACCAGGACACTCAAAGCTTCTGAAAGTGAGGGAGTTGTGCTTTTGTACCTCTATATTCTCATCTGATTCTTCCACATAGGTCTATTCTGAGGATTCAATGAAATTAATTACTATTTAAAATTAATAATTATATAAAACACCATTATTTGAGGAAAAAATAAGTAAATAAATTGTCAACATCTATCTTCAGATCAGATTAAGTTAATTCACACACAATATAAAAAACTTAGAGTAGCATGATTCAATGTATTTCACTCTTATACTGTGTTCATGTTATAGAGCTTCTAAATTCCTTAAAATCCTCAACTACAGTAATATTATTAATATTTATTTTTATTAATAATATTAATATTTATTGAGTTCACATTGGTTTACAACACTGTATATGATTTAAAGTAATAGGGGAAGGTTCACACCTCCTCAGATGTATGCCACCACACCACCCTTAACTCTCAAAGCATGCATTGTCTATTACCATAATGTTATTAGTTTTAAATGCTCAGTAGTTTGATATCCCTCTCTGTTTCGCTCCTCTTTATCTTTCATGTCTTCATTCAACAGGTTCAATTTTTCCTCAAGTGCCAATACATATTATATAATCATAATAGCTGTTTCAATGTCCTTGTCTTCTAATTGTATCATTTATGTTGTTTGGGTCAGTTGAAATTGAGGGATTATTCCTCCACATGATGGATTGTATTTTCCTTCTTCTTTGCGTTTAGAGTAACTTTTGGATGCCAGACATCCAGACATTGGGTGCTAACTTGATGTTGGAGAGTTGTATTTCTGTAGATATTCTTGAGCTTTCTTGTAGATCATGGTTACTTGAAAACAAGTTCATTCTTTAGGGTTTTGTTTTTAAAAACAAGATTTTTAAAATTTTATTTATTTAATTTAATCTTTTTCAGATGGGGATGAAGGAGCATTTAGCCTCAGCTTAAATTTTTCCTGCTGTGGAGATAAGGAAATTCTTAGTGCTTAGGAATTAGTTGGCAAACATTCTGAAAAGGAATAGATAGTGAGCAATTTAGGTATTGAGAGCCTAAGCGCAGCCATTTGACTCTGTCATGCTGTCATGAAACACTACAGGAAATATATAATGAGTGAATATGACTGTGCTCCCAAAAAACTTTATTCACAAAAATAGGTGGCAGTGTGTATTTGTGGGCCACAGTTTGCCTGCCCCTGCTCCAACCAGTCAGCCACAACTTAACTGTGGGAACTGACATTATTCCTGACCCTGTGTGAATTTTGGATACTGTTCCCTCGAATTTTTTGAAGACTTCCTAAGTCTCATTTGCTCCACAGCACAAGAGTAGAAAACTGAAGGGAAATCATCTGCAAAACTTGGTTCTTCTCTCTGTTTCTCCCTCCCCACTGCTCTGCTCCTTGGAATATTGGCAGTTAGTCTCACCTGAACTCCCAGCAGTTCCTCAACTCAGTCTGCCCTGGGCCCTGCTCTCTGGGATTTCCCTCCCTGAATCATGGCCTGAATATTTCTTCAAAGAGTAAGTTAGGAAATTCCTAGCATTCACCAACTTTGCTTTCCAGATTTTAGGAATCGCTATCCTTCTCTGTCTTATGACTGGTATCTTGAGGGTTGGTTTTTCTAATAATTTAGGCAGAAGAAAAAAAAATCTGGTATCTGTTATTTTAGCTTTGCCGAAATACATAGTAATAATACATTATGTCCATGATGATACATGAAGCTATCTATGTCTCAAGTGGCATTTTTCCCCTAGACTTATAAGTAGAGTTTTTTTCTGTAAGCAAACATAATCACCATCAAGCACACAACAGATTAATTTAGCCTCTACAAAAATAATCTTGGTGAATGGTTGGGAAATAGTTTTTTGAAGAAGGCTTGGGGAATGCCCTGATTCATTCAAAATCACTGTAGTATATTTTCAGAAACTAGTGGTAACCAAAAAAGCTATAAAATGAACAATTGGGGTGTAACCTCAACTATCTGAAGTATTTAGAATCACATTTATCTACTATTAGTTGCAGTATTTGCCATTGTCCCTCGAACTGTAATCTCCTTGATAGCAAAGACACGGTTCCTTTTCCTCTGTTTTAATATTAGCATCTAGTATAAGTATGTTTTAAAAGCTCCTCAGGTAATTCTAATATGCAGTCAGGTGATTTTAATATACCTGGATGTTGAATATAATACTAATTAAAATAACATCTAGTGTAGAGACACTCCACCACAACAGTCATAAAATTGCTTTTTCTTATTCAGTGAGCATTTATTGAAAGATTTCTCTGTACTCAGCACTTAACAGGAACCTGGTGGGTTCATGTAAATATAAGGTATGACCATGGTCCTCAAAATGCTTGCTATAGGGTTGGGGAAACAAGAACATGTGAAATGAGTGAGTGAAAACACAAGCTGTGAATAATGGGTTCTGGAAAGAAATGGACTAAGCATATCCTATAAAAATTTTCGGTAAAGCAGAACATCAGACTTTAAGAAACTCATTCACATTTTTCTTGAAATAAAATATTCTGAGAGTACTAAGAGAATTCTTACCTGTTAGAACCAGGTCTTTTATTCCTATTTTAAGATGGATCAATGGGAAACTTGAGAACTAGTTTACATGTTGCACTTGGTGTTGATTCCCTTCGAGTTTTTCACCAGTCAAGTTCTTATTAGTCTCTCTAATGTCTGGAAATTCTGATGTTGACAATTTTTTTTTCCTGCTCCAAAAAGCATATTCAACACCACAGTTGTTATTATTATTATTGTTGTTGTGATTAGAAGTTAAAGGGGAGGGATAGCTAACATCTAAAATGAACCCGAAGTGCTCTATTTTTTGAAACTCAGGAAAAGCTTGCCATAAATACATCTCCATATTTTTCAACATGTGCATTTAGTAAAGGGGAAAACTATCTGTATCTTCCTGGTTTATTTTTACCCTAAACAGCACTTAGTAGAAACTACTCCATTTTTGAAACATGTTTAGTTTTCCAGTAAGTTTTTAGGGGTATTTATGGATCTATCTGTTGGAAAAACCAAGAGATCATTTTGCTAGGGGTAGGAACTAGAGACCAGATAAAGCTCCAGATCAGGAATGTGAGTTGAACCCTTTTACCCCCTGCAGCTACTTCTTCCCCAGAATGCCTTTGTGAGGTTTGTCCTCTTGCCTGGTGGCCCTTGTCTTCATGTCTGGACAATGGTACATAGAAGCCTTTTTAAAACAGAAGCAGTAGTGTTGCATGTCTTGTTCAAGGAACAGCAGAGTCTGCGTTTAGAGCCTAATGCTCCAAGCAGCTGTCTGAGCTGCTTGCCCCCAAATTGCCTTTGGCTAGTAAACAGTCATGGACATCCCATGGAGTCTATTTGAAACTGACCTCTGAGGCCATCTATTTTAAGGCGAAGACTGTAATTTTGCAAAGGCCTGGCCCCATTCCAAATGTTTATTTAGTGTTGAATGGTCTCCAATTGGCTGGTTGGTCTACTTTTTCAATGGTGTTGAAAACACTAAGAAAGATCCCAATAATAGAAGCTGGATTTGCACTCCTCTTGGTGTCCAGTCACTCATTTTGCTGGGTGCCACACTAAAATTTGACTTTAGGGGGAGACAGACAAGTGAGTCTGGATATATGGCAGCTGGTATGTGGCAGCCACTGTTACCACCACTGTTCATACCCTAACATTCATCTTGCTTAATGAAGGGTCTTCTAAGTTCTGCCAATACAAATCCTTTTTCACAGACTGCATACCGTATGTTAAGCACTGGGCTAAACTTTCTGTACGTAATCTCCTTTGTTCTCACAACAACTATAAGAAGCAGGTGTTATTCTCATTTTAGACAAGAGGAGATTGTGATTCAGAGAGCCCCAATTGGGAGTCTGAAGTAAATATTTCATCCAAGTTCTCTCTGAGTCCAGAAGTCACTCTCATTTCATTTCATATCATATTTATATGAACCTGATTTCCCCTCCCCTGTGCATGTGCTCATCTTAGAACTATTCTTTTTCCATCTAACTGCCCTCAGTGTGAATTTTGCCTCCAGGATGGCAAAATGAATGACTTGGGAATAAGCCTCCTGTTTTTTTTTTTAAATAAGTGATAACAATTTATCGCCCAAATTCAAATCAAAGACTCCTCCAGGGGACTGGGCATGTGACCACATTTTCCTACAAATATTTAGAAAGGAAACTAAAAAACAAAAACAAGTCAGTCATGTGTGTCATTTACCTCAGTTTGCTTGCATTTGTGTTGCAAACGTCAATTTGCTCTTAGAAGCATCTTCTCTGAACAGAACCTTGGGGTAAAAAGTGTCACTGATTAAATCGCAATAGCCCAGCTGACCACCGTAGTCTGTCCTGGAGTGGAGGGGGAGAGTTCTTGCTCAACTTGTTCTCTTGCCCAGTTTTTGATTCTCTGTCACCAAGGGAGGCAAATAGTTGTGGTACAGCACCATGGACTTTCTGTCCCCAACATATGAAGTCACCCCTAAATGCAAACCATTGTAAATGAAAACACCAAGTCTTTCTGTACTTACAAGTCACATTCCTTCTCTCTGAAATCGTCGTGGAATTACTTTCACAGCCACAAAGTTCTGCCTCGGTGCAGATCTTTTCCTCTAAGCAGCACTTTTAAGAACTTGAGGAATTGCTGAAGGTAGGGAGAAATTTAGGAGATCTAGATTCTAATTAACTTTTCCTCTAATTAACTCTGCCACCATTCCTTCGTGAATGCAACTGAGACTCCAAGATTAAGGAAGGCGCTGAGGATGGCAGCAGCCCAACTCTGAGAAACTGGCCCAATGTTTTCTCCCTCCAAAACTTTAAAGTGAAAATTGTCTTAGAAATATGGGTGGCTTGAGAGGAAAAGGGAGAAGTGGTGGCTTTTTAAATGCAAACGTCACTTGCTTTCTTCACAGAACCCAGCATTTTCATACACTAGTGACTACATTTTCTCAACATCTCCACCATGTCTGTGCCTGCCTTTCCATGGGATTTAATGATTTCCCATGAATTTGATGATGATTAAATTTTCCAGTGCTGCAAATCACTTTCTATTTCCCATTATTTCTCCTCCCTTCTCTCCTTTGCCCAATAAACTTACCTTCTTCCCCTCCCTAGAATATACTTTTCTGGTTCTAGGTTTTGTTTATGATCCTTACATTATTTAGAAATGTTTGATTCTTTTTTCTTCTTTTCCTTTTGAAATCCTTTCTTCCTTTTGAGGACTATTTCAAATATCACCTCCTCTAATAAGGTGCTTCATACAAAAATACCCCTCTGAGTGTCATTGGCTAATTTTCTTGGTTGTTCTTGCCAAAATTAATGTTTTTACTTTACTGAAATAGATGGATTTTCCATTTGACTTTAGCTTCTTCTAGTTCTCATTCCAACTCTTTCCCCTAGTTTATGTATTATACCTCTTGAGTGTGATCTTTCCAGTTGAACCATCTTTCTGTTCCAGTTGGTTTCCAGTTGAACCATCTTTTTGGGCTGCTTGCAGCTTCTTTCCACACAAGGGAGAACTTGCACTTGGAGATCTCAACGCTTTTACCTGTGAAATTCTCCTTAGGGCACACTTCCTCTCACTCTTATATTTCCTCTTGCTCTCTATTTCCTTGCTTCCCACCCTCACACACATCAGTTGTCTTTACTTTGAAATTCTCTGTTAACATTCACTCCTGACCGGGCACGGAGGCACGTGCCTGTAAGTGGCAGCCTAGGAAGCTACGGTGGGGACCAGGGATTGCGGTTCCAAGTCCCACCCGGGGCAACATAGCAAGACCTAGTCCCCAAAAAATAGCTGGGCGTGGTGGCACACACTTATTATCCCAGCTACCTGGAAAGTTGAGGCTGGGGATCGCTTGAGTCTCTGGTACTCTGGGCAACGTGAGCCTGTGGTTCCCTGGGCAAAATAGCAAGATCTAGTCTCAAAAAAACAAACAAAACAAAAAGAAAAATCATTTCACTCCTTTCATTTCTTCTGCAAAATTTACCTTCAAGTGATGTTATCCAACCCCCCAAACCCCTGCCCCAGTAACAACTGTTCTTTCCAACCATTAATCACATGTCTTGCTTAGCCTAGTTGAGTGTACTTCTGAAATAGTGCCTTTCTCTCTCTCCCACCAGGAGCCATTTCCTTCAAACAGTTACACAGTTATGTTCCTACCCTCCTCTTTGCCCTCTAATACCTCCTGTTGCCTTTTGTGAATACACAATCCAAATGCTCCCACTGTCTGTCCCCTCCTTCCAGGTTGATACTAATGGAACTGGGACTGACACCCACCCTCAAAGGGTCCACATAAGAGCCCCAAGCCAGGGGCGAAAGCTGAGTTCAGCTGTAACTCAGCTCCACGGTAGATAGCTGCTCCCTCTCAACTACCAGGGTTCCCTGGTTTCCCACCTGAGACCACTGCCCACCCAAGCTTTTAACTACTTGAGATCAACTTTGGTTCTAAATTGTCCTTTTGTTTCCTGATGCCTCCACGAGCTGCTTCTTGTTGTCTGTCTGCCCCTTTTTGCTTGACCACTGGAGCCTTGACTCTTACAGTCTTACTCCTTCTCTGGACTCTGCTTAAATTTCTTAGACTGCTAGTCTCAGTCACTGTATCTGCCTAGTTGGACCTGCAATGAGAACACAGTTAGCTCTTGCCATTCAGTTCTTTCTGGCCCAACAGTTCTTTCTGGCCTCCCTGGGCCTCTGCTGGTATTGCCAATACAGGTCCTTTTAATGATGGTATACTGAACACTCAATGTGTACAAAGCATTGTATAACTTGTGTCAAAGATATAAAAATGATATTAAGTTCTTTCTCTCAAGTACCTCATTTAGTGGAGGGCTACTCATGTCAATTAATTTATGCAAGGCAAACTGTGATGAATTCCCTCATAGATATTCAGGAGAAGGAATGAACCTAATGGTTTGATTGTGCATATATGTGTTTATGTTGTATGTGGGGGAGTGGGGGGGGTGCTGGTGGCTAGGGTGGTGATGAGCAGGAAGAGGTGGTCCATGAACTGATTTGCAGGTGGCTACCATCATACCCAGGGGGATATGTATTTGGAAGAAGAATGAAATCTGGCCAGACTTGTAGTCATGTTTTTCAGCAGGATTTTGGTATCTGGGGTTCTTAAAGTCCTACTGCTATGGGAGGAGGTGAAGGAAGACTTTACTAAAATCTGTTTTATCAGCTTTCTAAACCAGAGAAAATCTTTGACCTTTTTAAGGGGCAAAAAACTTTATTAACCCTTAAGCCTCCACATAAAAGTTACCTTTATTATTTAGATAACTGCTGTTTGCCCCAGGATCCTATTCATCCCAAACTAAAACAGACAAACAAAAAACACTCCAAAAAACAAACGAGTTTTTATTCTTTGACCTGTCTCTTCCCTGCCCCCTTCAGGGTTCTTTCTCCACAGCTTTGCTATGTAATCCCAAAGTCAGACCAAACTCTTAAAGCTATCACTCTATTTATTACTAAGTAAGCAACTAAGGAAGTGATTACCTAAATATGTACTAGAAAATAAGCATGTAAAACCCTGGTTTTGGACCCATGTCCAAAACTGTGTTTAGTCCCTGGTCACCTCACCACATGTCCAATTAAACTGAGTTCACCAGCATGTGTTCCAAAAGCAAGACGTTCCTCTTTTCTCCTTTAGCATCTTTTCTGTTTCCTCCAAACATGTGGACCAAGATGTGGTGTTCTTTTCTTCCAGCGTCTGGCTCAAATTTAGGCAGTAGAAAAACCCCAAGATAAAACAGGAACCAACACCAGGTCCATTTGCTCAAGCTGTGCTCACAGCCTTTCCAAAGACATCTGAATCAAACTAGATAAAACACACTCCAACACAAAGTTCAAATCTCCAAACTCATTAGACTCCTTTAGCACATGCCATCGACTAATGCGTACTAAGGCTTGAGTTCAGTTGGCCCAGACCATTGCTTGTTTAAAGTAAAACCTCATGGCCTCTTTGCTTTTCCGTCCTGCTGCAGTCCAGCTCCCTCAGGTCGTCCGCATGGCCACCTCCAGAAATCAGAAATCTCTCACCAGTCCAGGCGATGCTCATGGGTCAAGGTCTGACTCTTTCTCTCTGCCTTGGCTGTCATTCTAAAATAGGACCTCCATCTCCCCAAAATGGCTGATTCTTGTTTCTCTCCCAAGTTCCCTTTTATCTCTCTCCTTGTTTTTCCCTTCTCTTTTGGGAGAGATGCCCTATAAATCATCTCACACCACAAAAATTTTGTTTTTTTTTCTCTCCTTCTATCCTTCTGAAAGAAAAGTATGAATTCTAATGAAGGGCCAGCAACCGCATTCTGGCATGATCAAACTAAGTTTTGTTCACCTGGTCCCTGAAACAAACAAGTCAGAAAGTCAAATCTCCATAGTATTGCCAAGTCCTTTTTGAAATTTATAATACAAAAGCAAAAGGGAAGTAATTTCTACTTTCCAGCTTCATTTTCTTTCGAATATTACTATCAATGCACAATATCAGCTGTGTTAATGACAAGTGCCATTCCAACACTACTAAGTAAATGACAATGCAACTGCTAGTCACTGAGGCAAACAGAGGTACCTCTGACAACTGCAAATCCCTTGGAGATAGTATCATGCTCCAATGCCATCCACCTAACTGTGGGTTATATGAGAACATTCAGAAAGATCTGCTGATGTAAGGAGTTTATGCTGCAGTTGGTTTTAGTGGGAAATCACTGAAAGTCTTTGGGCAGGGAATGACAGAATTTTAGAACCTCTTTTGCAAGTACTGGAATATGACTCTTGCGGTGAAATAGCGTCCAGTAAGCAGGAGAGGTTGGAAGTGGGGCAGTGAGGAACATTAAGAGGCTGCAATAATCCAAATAAGAGATAACAAATTATGCTGGCTCAAGCCTAGAGCACTCCTTTACAGGATAAGGCAACCAATGGTCTATGGCAGGTGGAACTGAACTGGCAGTGACCCTAGCATTTGAACTTGATGACTAGGAGGACAGAGGTGCAATATCCAGAAACAGAGGTCAGAAGGAGGACATGGCCTCTGAGAAAGATGTTGAGTTCAGTTTGGAGCAGGTTGTGCTTGTGTACCCCAGGGGGACAGGAATAACTGGAGTGGATACACCAAGCATTAGCAGCTACTTAATGAAAACGGATGATGTTACTTGAAAGGTTATTTTTTTAAAGGTCTTTAAACAAATTGTTTCTTAAATAAACCCATCACACAGCCACTCTTCTTTCTCCCCTCCCCCCTCTTTTTTATCTCTCCACTTTAAACATAAATAAACTTCATCCCAGTTTAGGTCAGAATGTTCCCTAAATTGAAATTAGCATTTTGAATTAGCGAAAGACTTGAGCTTTTAAATAAAATATTAGGTAATGGATGTACCAGGAATGAACTAAAAAAGATGCAAGCTTTTTTTTTTTTAAACTGATTTCAGCTTTATTCCCTGGTGTCTCTCACTGAGGGAAGGTCATGAGCAACAAGGCACCGGCACATTGGATCCAGAATTGCTAAAGTAAGTTTTCTTCTCTGGCAGAGTCCCTGAGGATGCTGAATCCGGCTGAGCTGTTCAGGGTTTCATATTCTTCCCCTAAGTAAATTAAATCAGCAGCACATCTCATCACAAAGGACTCCACAAAAGCCTGCTATACCTCTTTGGCAAGCAGTGCTTGAAATGGAGCTTTTAGAAACGCTAAAAGCCTTCTCCTTCAGCCATCTGCTTTGGCGATCCAACTGCGTCCACAGAGGGGTCGTGTGTAGTGTAGGAGGCAGGGCAGGCATTAATGGCAAGTTTCATCTACGTGTGAGTCAAATCCAGTCCTGTCAACGTCTTCTTCTTTTGCTCAGTAACTTGAAGGAATTCTTCCCTAAGCTGCCAATGATCCTATTGGATACTTGCATGGAGAGAGTGGCTACCTCATAGTCCCCCCACTCCCAACTTGGGGAGAGCTTTAGATGTGAGGGTAAATGAATACAAATAGGAATGTGTCAGGAAGATACAGTCGGGAAGCCTTCTGTGGCTCTGGAGCTGATACAAATGCCTGCTTAATTAGAAAATCAATCTTGCTGTCCGACTGACTGATTGCAATCCTGCGCTGGAGGTGGGAAAGAGAGTCGAGTCATGACGAGATAATTTTTTCCTATTACTAAAAGGAGGCCTAATGTACATCTCTAAGCAATTCAGCGTGAAGAACTTGTTAAAAACACTCCACCTTTTCCCTCTCGTTAATTGAATCTTTCGGGGGAGGGTAGGAGGAATACTATAGTTTGTGTTTTGTGAAAATGTACTATATTTTTTGCCTAGGGCTACTGGAGTTCAGAGAGGTGGTTTTAAAAGTTGTTCTTTTTTTGAAGAGTAGAACTTTTTTAAAAAAGAAATGGAAAAGTTTTTATAGGGAGGAAGATGGCTGCCTGCTCCCCCACCCCCATTCACAGAATATTGTCTTAAGAGAGAGGGTTTACATAGCTTCGGGGAAGAATTCACATTATAGGGGGGTGAGTTCACCAAAACACAGGTGAGAGTAAAGCTCTATTTTATTACCTCAGCTCTGGGGAAGAAACAGTCTCTGAGACTTTTACCTGACCAAGGGGGTAGGGAAAGCCAATGGAAAGAAAATGAAAGAATAACTGTCTTCAAAACATTTGCATTCCCTACCAATTCCACCAGGCGTCTTAAGAAAGACAGATCTGCTTGTTTTTCCTTCTTTCATCATTTGGATGCCGTGGTCTGATCTGCTGTAAGTGCCTGAGCCATGCACATACTTATTCCAGAGCCTAGATGGTGATAATCAGTTCTCACACTTATGATCTGTCTCTATCATCCTTCAGTCTTGCACAGGCAAAACATTTCTATGCAGTTCTGTTCACCATCTCCCTACTATTTTAACTATTTTATTTGTCTTCTCAAAAAGTCTGTATAATGATGCTGCTGTACCTCTCTTCTGCTAAGGATGATCTACTGATTTTTTTTTTTTTAGACTAGGTCAAGTTATTTTTGCCCATGGAACCACAGGCTCAGGTTGCCCGGGTACCATGGACTCAAGGTACCCCCAGCCTCAGCTTCCTAGGTAGCTGGGATTACAGGTGCACGCCACCAGAACCAGCTATTTTTTGGGGACTAGGTCTCACTGTGTTGCCCCGAGCAGGACTCGAACCGCCATCCCTAGCCCCAGCCGCCTCATAGGCTGAAGCTTACAGGCACAAGCCACCATGCCCCTCTGATCTACTGATTTTTGGAGAAGAAAACCATCTCTTGGGAAATGCCTGCTGCTTTGATGGCTAGAAGTTTTAAACACTATTGTCAACAGATTGGGTCAAAGAGCTCCTGGAAGAATTTCTTTACTGCTTATAAACCTTTTTCTCTGTGGTCCCCAATTTCTCAGTTATGCCCTCTGCTTTCAACAAGGCCCTCCCCAGCCCACAGAGGCCCTTAATCTTGAACTAAAAAGTTTCTTCTCATTTCACTGAAGTTTTGTTTTTCAACCATTTTAGGCACTCTTACATGTGGGTTACATTTGTAATATTTAATCATTTCCAAAAAGCCTACAACCAAGACCAGACTTAGTGCAATGGAATAATCTGCATTCTTTGGGCAGTGCTCATCACAATCTCCACTTTATGAGGAGCACAATGAGGCTTGTTTATTAAAAACAAGAGGCTATTTGTTACGTTGGTCAAAGATGGTAAGAATAAACTATGTATTTAGTTTTAAGATTAAATTTTAGGTATTTGCTCCAGCATAATGGCTTTATTTATTATCTAGTGCTACAATTAGTGCAATAAATCCTTGAAGGTAGACCCAGAAGAGAGATCAGTCATCATTGCATCAAATACACCTACCTAAAATAAAGAGGGTTGTCAGATTGCTAAGATTGTGGATATGGGGATCTTTTACCATGGGAGCACATATTTAAAAGGAATTCTTGAGGAACTGCATTTCACCACTCTGATCCTCTAGGTCTGTTGTTAAAGAGCAATCAGACAGCTTAAATGTTGAGAACAGAAGGAAGAATGACTAACTGCAGAACCATTGACAAGAGAGAAAGTAAAAGAACATGAGAGAGAGTGAGCAAGCAAGAGAGCGAGCGAGCGAGCGAGCAAGAGTTGTGTTTGAGAAAAAATTTGAGTTAAATTTTGGGGTAAGAAATCTATATAGTGTGACTTTTGCTAACACTACTATGAGGAACACAATTTTCGATAGAGTATAATTATGAGAACCATTTTTTTTTCTAAGCCAAAGGTTATGACACACAACCCAACTTGCAAGTGTGGAAACTGAGGCACAGAGAAGATCGAGCACTTCTCCCAATATCACACAAATGCTTCTCAGCAAATCTGGAGATGTTCCAATCTCACTTCCAAGCATTTGATCTTAAACTGCTAAGTACAGTATGGCATTTGTATTATACGTGGAGAAATAAATTTGTGGGTAAAAAAGAAACATGATTCATTTGACATTGTCTTGGGAAATATGTTGCCTATGGCTTAATGTTAAAAAGTCATTTGTTAAGCTCTGACTAAGGAACAAGCTGAAAAGTGATAGTGGTTTGGGCTGTTCTTTCTCTGTGGTTTGGTAAAGATCACAAATACAGTTAATTTTTAGAAAAATGTCTCCTTTAAGTTTAGAGATGTAAAGATGTGAGAAATGTATTTGAGATAAATTAGCCATGGATATATGAGACAATATTTTTAAGCATCAAAGTTTTTGAAAGGATTATTCTTTAAATACAAATAATTCCTTGGAAAATCTCAAGATAAGGATTCCTACCTTAAGCTGCTCCCTTATCCTTTCTATTTTGATTTTGAGAGATCTTTGGAGTCCATTTGCTTTGTGTTATCACTAATTTTATGAACACAGTTGAGATAAAAGTAATGACAGAATTAACTTAAACTGTGTTTAGAAGGTGGGGTTTGGCTTATTGGAGAAAAAATTGTATTGGTTTAGGAATACCTACTAATCCTTTGCATGGCCTGTTGACTGAAGAGAGAGTCAGAGGCCAATTTTACTTAGGAAATGTTTGTTAACATTTTTGGAACTGACAGAGGACCTCTTTGTTAGATTTGTAACTTCTCAGTCTGTGCTTTTCCGTTTATTTTTAAGTAATTCCAGATAACAATAGCAAATCAAAAAATCAGGCAACATTCCTTTTGAATATGCTAGGTTTATACAAATATAGATAGTATCATGTTAAAAGAATGTCGCTTGCTCCTGAAAATAAAATGAAGTCAAAATAGTCCCACAACACATTTAATCTCATCTGCAACTCCACTCCCATCCTTTCTCCAACTCCACTCACAACAATCTGTTGAGTAACTGAGACTCCACCAAGGAAGGTCTAGGAGAATCTCATGTACGTATCACAACTATGCCGGGTCAGATACTTATGCTTTTCAGTGATCTTTTTCCACCTGCAATAAGACAGGAAAGACATCACAACCCTTACTTGATACATAAGCAAACTGAAGCACAGAGATGTCAATATTCCATATCCCACAGTGTTAGTAGGATTTGATTTTAAGATTAATTGATTCTGAACCTTCATTTCTTTTCACTGTTTACAACAATCTACATTTTATAAACATTTATTTTGACAACTATTCTATGCTTCCTTATTTTAGAAAAACCAGTGTAAGGCTTTGTAAAGATTTTGAATATGAGAGTAACACTGAGTAGGCAAGGTAGGGTAGAGCCTCTTATAGACTCAACTAGCAATTTCATAAATAGTCACAATTGACACTGTGCACAGATGGCAGTTTTGGCGAGGATAAGCTCAGTTCTTCGAAGGTAATTCTATGTCACCAGTGTTGGTCTTTTTTACACTCATTTGAGCTGGCTCAGCCCGGAGTGGATGGGAAGGATGCTTCTGGCTTCATGTGAATTGTAATATTTCACAGTGTCAGATCTGAAGTGAAAGGAAAAGTAAAATACTTAAGATGTTCTTCACTCTTTCTAAAAATAATGCCACAATGGGACATGGAATGTATGTTGAAGAGAAATATACATGGAATTACTATTTCTCTCAGGGATTTCTTATACTTGGCGGTCAGCAGAAACTCAAATTATTCTGGGATCAAATATACAGTTGGTAAATGAATTATATTTCAGGCCTGAATTAAATTCGCTTTTCCTTCCGAACTGTTCCGATTCTAATTGCCCAGGCACCTTTCCACTTTATATTTTGTTTATTTAGAAGAAATATGGTACATATGTTTCACACTCATTTATACTTAACATCAAAATGTCACTTGACTTTTGGTGTGTCTTGGAAGATTCTTGAAGTATTTTTGATAAGATTTAGTTCTTAAAAGCAAGAAATAATGTTATGTTTGGAGAAAACCAAAGTTCCCAAAGGACTCTTGGTCAGTTCAAAGCTCCATTCAAAATGGGTTGTGGAACGCTGAATTTGGGAATTTTTTTTTTGTATAATTCACAACTTTTTAAAACCATCAGTGAGGATTACATCATAAGGGGTGACTGGATCCCACAAATGGCTTGATTTAATATCTATTGTCCAACAAGAAAGAATAGATTGATAGATAAACTGAAGTATACAATGACATGTTTCAAACATTATGAACTCTAGCTACATTGTATAACATTAAAGATATGACTAATAGAAATGAAAAACAAATGACTAGCTGGTGAGTAATATTAGCGACAAATATGCCAAGGGCTATTTAACATGAAAATGTATATTTGAGAATAATGTGACTATGTCATTAGAAAAATTGACACAAGATAGAATGAAACACATATCCATAAAGTGGAAACACACACATAGGAAATTAACATATGAAAAAATATTTGTCTTTATTAATAATCAAATTCATGCAAAATAAAGTAGAATATATTTTCAAAATTAGCAAGTTGGCAAACTATGTTAAAATATTAAATGTTACCAAGAGTTTTTAGATAATATACTGGTTAACATTTAAACTACTAAAATTCTCCTAGAAATGCGTTCAATAATATGAATCAACATTCTTAAGACATTCATGCCCTTTCATGCATTAATTTTATTTCTAGGAATCTATCCAAAGTTGAAGACAAGAGTTATTTGCAAAGGTATTTATTGCATTGGTATTTTTAATATTAAAAATTAGGAAAGTCAACATTTCTAATTATAGAGTTATGGTTAAATAAATTAGGTTATATTACATAGATTATAACTCATCTAGTACTGTTACATTATAGTTTAATGTCACAGGAAAAGTACTATTGTATTTTTCATGTAGAAAATAGGAAGAAAAGCAAAATATAGACTCAGCTGTGTGATCCCATTTTTACAAAAACAAAGCCAGACATGCAAATGCAGAAAGAGACATATCTAACAGAAACCAGTTACTAACACTTGGTTGTGAGAATGTTTGTGATTTAAATTTCTTCTCCATAACCTTCTTGATTTTAAAAATAACAAGCATGTGCTAAGTTTAAAAACAATAAATATTACTTTTATTCTTTAAAGTTTCAGTAGCTTAAGGTGCTGCAAATAATATAGTCATCAAGAAGGAAAGGCATATTTTGGGGGCATTGCAATGATTACTGACTCATTTTTTTCCATCCAACATTCTCATGACTGTAGCATAATGCTTGCAAGGAAGTTTTTGCTATCATTTGGGTCTTTGACAGAGACACCTCCTTTAATAAGGACTGATTAAGAGGAGAAAAATTTAATTTCATATATACAGGAGCCCCAAAGATATGGGACCCAAAGACAGGCAGGCAGTTAAAGCTTGCCTGCCGTCCTGGTTAAGAAAGGGGTAGGAGCCTGGCACTTCAAAGGAGAGGAAGACAGATGATGGGAGGAACAAATGTTTGGTCAACAAATATTTGCTGTGCCGTATGGAGATAAAGGGACATGGAGGGACATGGAGAGAACTTTGAACAAGCAGGCCTTGCCAAATACTTCTCCCCTCAACCTCAAGTCTACCACACCTCGCCAAATTCTTTGTATTTACTGTTAACTTCTGGTAATGTGTGTCTGCTGGCCACAGGCCCATTAAATTCCTTTGTTAGTCAAGAAGAGAGGTAAAGAAAATCTTGAGTCTTAAAAAATAAGTCTAAAAATGATTCTTATGCCAAAGAGATACACTTTGTTCTCTTATACCATATTTGAAAAGTAGACCATAAATAGAATTTAATGTTGTCTTCATATAAATTTGATAATCCAGAAGAAAAAACATTACTCATAGTCTCTTAGTTAAAAAAGAGCACCTATAATTTATATGAGAATATACTTATGATTTCTGAGTACTTTCTATTGGAAATTTCTTAGGTGCCTTGCTCTAGCTTGAAGGGAAAATATTTTTTGAAGCAATCAGTTAGCTTAAAGAAAACATCTTTTCAGAAGGCATTTCCCCCATGAGTTTAGACTAGATTGGCTTGATTTATCTACCTCATTAGGTAGAAGGGAGTTTGGGTGCACAGGATAAGAAAATTTATGGTAGAGGAATTGGAAACCGATTATAAACATAATATAGTCTGGAGAGTAAGTGGTGTGTGTGTGTGTGTGTGTGTGTGTGTGTGTGTGTGTGTGTGTGTGTGTGTGCTGTGTTGGTGTAGATTCATGAACACCTGGACAGCATTTTAGCTCTGCCACCTTGAAGATGTGTTGGCACATGAAATTAGGTCTTGTAAAGAATATGTGCAATAATATAGTTAGTGTTATCAATATGCCTTATGAATGATGGTTCTAGAAAATAAGTTCTTGTCTTTCCTTAATACTAAGGATTTGAACCTGAGTTGACATCTTGAAAGAAGTCATTCAACAGTGACAATAGTTTCCAACAGGCCATCAAAGGTGTCCTTAGAAGTTTTAGTGAAAAACTAAAACATAGCAGTGTTGTACCTTTGTTTGCTTTTGTTGGTAGCCATACTCCTTCACCTCTCTAGAAGCTAAAGAACAAATATTCTTTAAAATATATTTGTCGTGTATTTACAGTAAATTAAAGAAGTAATGAAACCATACGTCACACATCTGTTTATTTTATAACCACATTGCATCTGTATGCACCTTAGTTCAAAAATATATAAGCCAAGAAAAATGTAGTATTTGTGAAGAAAGCTGTATATATCTTTTTATGATCTATTTAGAGTTTTGCAAAGTTGGAAAAGAAAACTATTTTGGATCAAAACATTTAGAACTCAGAATAAGCAGCTCTGAGTGAATGGGCTTGAGAGGGATCCTCCCAAGAATATGGACTATTTGGGGAAAGAAGTTCACAATTATTACAATCACAAGACAGTGCTGTATCCTGTAGGTAGTAGACTTGAAACTGCCTGGGTAGAGAAAAAACTAACTAAAAAACCCTCTGTGTAGGAGCTCATGCTAACCTGGGGTAATTTGAGCTTAAAATAGATGATATAAACGAAGGATTATGTTCATTTAATAAGATAAGATCTAGGAAGCTATATTAATATAAATAAAGCAATGAATAAATAAGTTGAGAGAAGTGAATGCTGACTAATAGATGAAGAAATAATTGCTTTAGGAAATCACCATTTGTCAACCAGTATAGTAGTAATTAGACCAAGAGACATATGTGGATATTAAAACTAAGTGGGTGAAAATTTGATGAGAAAAAAATATTTATATAATTTCAAAGAAGTGCCTCTGAAACCAGGTGAAAAGAAAAAAAAAACTTATTGACTTGAACTCAAAACACCTATGCCTGCTTCTCCCTAGGAAGCAGGCTCCAAGCAGTTCATTAGTATCTGTACTATTCACCCACTATTGGTATGCAAAAATCAGCTACCAGCTTCTCTCAGCTCTCTTCCCCTCTCTCAGGCCTAAAAAGGAAAAACTTAGAAACACAGTTTTATACTAGTTTGCCTCAATTTACCCTCTACTAAATTTCCATGGGTTCTTTGCACCATCCCCAGCCTTCTCACCAAAATCCCAAGCCCAAAGCAAGACTCTCAGAGTGCAGACTAATTTATTACTAAACAAAGTGATTACCTAATTACTACAAAAGGAAACATGTAAAACTGTAAATTACTTTAACATTGTCCAAAACCATGCTTAACATTGTCCAAAGTCCTTTCCCCAGATTGTCTAAAAATCCTCAGTCTCTCAGTCTTGATCATCTCACCAACATCAGTCAAGTTCATCTCCAGATGTTTGAAGACATCTTCCTTTGGCGTGTTCCTTTGGCGTGCTCCAATTCTTCCTTGCTGTCTTCTCCTTGCCTCCTCCAGGTAGCAGAAGAAGCTCCATAGTACCAGAACCAGCAAAGTTCACTTTCTTTTCAGGCCTGACTTTTGCATGGCCTCTTCCAGGCACAAGTTAAACATCAGTTCATACTGAAGGACATTCTACAGATTTTCAAAAGTATCAAGGACTTGGACGTGGAGGAAAAATTGAGGAACTAATCCAGATTGAATTAAACTGGCATTGGCTCCTTTTGCAGTAAAGACCATTATTTGAAAAAGGTGTTAAAAACTGCATGGGGCTCAAGAATAGATGGTAATAAGTACTGCATCAGTATTAATTTCCTCATTTTTGATAGTTTTATTGTAGTGTAGTGGCAGAGAGGAAATTTCTACGTGACCCTCTAGTTTCTTGGATGGTCAGTCAATCTAATTAACACTAAGGAGGGAAGAACAAAACTAATACATGGAGAATCTGCATGGATGTAGGCTCTAAAAACAATGGAAGCAAAATGAGGACATTTATATTGTAACTTAAAGAAAAAGATAAGAACTTCAGGAATGTGGTGCGTAAACACAGAAGGTGACTCAGATGATGAAGATACTCTGTCATATTTGGTTGCTACATGGGTAGATTTCTCTGATAATAAGAAATCATATTATTAGTCAATTAATTATATTAATTGTTCTTATTTATTTTTATTTCTGGTGAAAACCCTAATCTGGGTAGTGCCTCCCACTTTCATCCTAAGTAGGCAAGGGAGTAATCAAAGGTTCTCTTGAGTCTGCAGGGCCTTTCAATTGATCTTAGCTCAAATAATAACCCACATGCCGATGGGGCCTGTCTTTAGAAGGCCTGTTTTGAACATTGTGGGGAGGCCTATCCTTTAGTTATGGAGAAGAATTCTTGTCTGGGGAAAATTTACACTGAGTTGTTAAATGGTTATTGGGCAGTCCATTGGTAGGTTACTCTCAAATAGTTAAGGGAAAAAAGATTTTTGTCCTGTACTTGCAGTATTTTGGTAATTTTGAAATTATTTAAAACCAAATTATTAAACACTGAAAAAAATGAATAAGTTTTTTTTCCCCTGCCTTCAGGAAGGTTACTGTTAGTTAGAAGGTCAACACAACACAGATTAAGTCAGAATATGATAGAGGGGAGCATCTGGTGATGTGCTGCTGGCTCCAGCTCTGGAGCCACGCCATCCAAGTTGCATTTGTACCTCATTCATTACCACCTGGGAGACCTTGGGAGAATGAGCTCAAGTTCCTGGGTCTCAATTTTCTCTTCTATCAAAAGGGATAATAATAGTATTGCCTCCTAGGGCAATGTGAGGTTTACAGAGTACATGGCAAGCTATTAATACTAACGTTAAGTGGTTAGCAGTATTACTTAAATAGTAACATTCAATAGTAGCAGTTATTACTATTAATCATTGATGATTAAACTCATGATTATTTGTAGTTAGAGAAGTGCATCAAAATTTTGACTGCTACTTTCTGTGTGACCTTTAGCAAGTTACTCATTTTTTTCTAAGACTCATATTCTTCATTGAAAGTAGAAATAATGACCATATTAACAGTAGCCAGTAACACAGAACTTGTGAGAATTCAATGAGAAAAAGCAACATGCATAGCACATTGTAAGTGCTTGATAAGTCAGTTATTGCTACATAAACACAATATGAAATGTAATAAATTTTATAAGAAGTGAGAAGCATGTAGCTTTCCTGGAAGAGGAGGAAGTACATCTGGGTGGAAGGAGTGGGAGAGCTTATAGTGGGAAAGGTTGTAGAATTCTCTGGAATATTTTATAGTTAAGAGATACTCAGGTTAAAAGATATTCAGGCAGTAGGAAAAGGGAGAATGGAATATGGTGCAGGGGGGAAAGAGGAGACAATTATGTCTTGTCATCAATGCAAGGTGTAGATATGAAGGAAGAGCTGATTTAAGGAAAAGAACTAGTTTGGAGAAAAGTATCGGGGGAGATGTCAGAAGACTATAAATTTTGCTCTAGGAGAAAGTTCTTCTCTTGATAGAGATCTATCTATCTTGAAGGAGACTGAAGCAAACATGTAAACTGAGGGAATGTTGGATGTCTTTGAGTAAGAGATTTCCAGGAAGATGTGTCAAAGAAGCAAGGAGGCATGGGTAGAACTTAGGGAATGCAAATGGGAGATTGCAGAAAGATGGCGGGGGCGGAGGGTGCTGATAAGGGTGGGATGAGAAATAGGAGTCAGTAAAATGAGAGACAAGGGAAAACTTTGATTTAGAGAAAGAAGGTAGAGGGCTGAAGGGAAGAAAGATTCAGGAGAAGACACTGGTAGGTGCTACTTGGTCCTTGCTGAGTGTCAAGAAGGTAGAGTAGAAGCCAGACTCCATCAGGTTAAGTGACAAGAAGGGTGTGACTGGGAAATTGGGGCAGAACTTGGAGAATATTTTAATAATAACCTCCAATATAATATAATAATTTTATATTCAGCAAAGGCAAATACCTCAGAAAGCAAATGAGGCTTTGGTCTGAGACCTCTTACTTGCCCAGACCTTCCCCATGCCCTCACACATACCCCAGCAATGCCTTCCCATGGTTATATGATCTGTAAAACTTGCAAATGGTAAGCTATTGGTCTTAGTCTGCTAGGACAACTTTAACAAAATATAATGAACTGGGTATCTAAACAACAGAAATCTGTTTCTCATTTTCTGAAGGCTGGGAAATCTGACATCAGGGTGGTGATGCATTTGGGTTCCATGAGAGCCCTCTTCCTTGTTTGTAGGAGGAATCATCTCACCCACACGGCAAAAGGAAAAGGCAGAAGGAGGGGGGGGGGAAGGAAGAAGAAAGAAGGTGCAAGATAGAAAGACAGGGACTTTATCTGTAAGAGCATTAATACCAGCATGAGGGCCCCAACCCGGTGACCTATTCCAGTGAACCAATGTTCAAGTATCTTCACATTGGGGATGCATTTCAGTGATGGATTTGGGAGAAACACATTCAGCCCACAGGAATATTTAACTGCAGTTAGTTAAAACTGCTCTAACTTCCTATTCAGTTATCCTTCATTCACCATTTCCCTGCTGTGGAATAGCAGTCAATATTGGCCTAGGGAACTACAATTAGAGTTTAAGGGGATATGGTTCACTAACATGCAGTTACATTACTGCTTGCATCCCAGTGTGATATCCATACAAAGGGGAGGCTCCAATTCCCTGCTCCACCCAAGGAAAGGTGGAGCTGAGAAACAGGATAGGAGCCACAAGGAACAGAGAGATACTGAAGAATCTGTGCTTGCTTCTCAGCCTGGAACCAGGAAAGTGGGGGACATGATCAGAGACACTTGACATGGGTGAGGGGCAGTTTTTATCTTGTCTTGTAACTTGACTTTGTTCCTTTCTTTCCACAATTGCCTGGCTCCTTCTGCCCTTTCTTATGGTTCCCTGACAGAAGAAGTCTTGGAATTGTAGCAAGATTTAGGTTTTCAGTGGCCCTACTTTGGGCCAAAGAGTTTTGGGGGATAAAGTACAGTCAGTTCTCAATGTCATCAATAGGTACTTAGAAAACTGTGGCTTAAGTAAAACAACATATAAAGAAAATTATTTTACTAAAGACTAATTGACATAAATAAGAGTTAAGTTCCTGGGGAATATTTCTGGTCATAAAAACATTAGCCAAGCTTCTTAACAAAGATCCAAAACAAAACACTTCTAATCACTAACAATAGTAAGTATTTGTTCATTTTTCAACCCATTCAGTTCAAGGTTGTGAGCTGCAGCAGCTCAGAGTGTAGGGGGGAACCCACTCCCTCATAGGACACCGTCTATTATAGGGTACATGCACTGTGTGTGAGCATGTGCTCATGCATACACACATACACACACAGACACACACTTGGACAATATGGACACTACAGTCCAACAGTGAAATTAATTTGCATGGTTTGGGATGTGGAAGGAAAGAAAGCCTACTAAGACCCGGGAAGAACAAGTAAATGCCACAGTGACCCAGAAGAGGAATAGATTCTGTTTTTTAATTCAATGGTGTTATATAACAAAGTGACATTGCATGGAATGATGTCTTTGAAGATTTACTCTGTGCTGGAAGATGGGTTGAATAACCTTGCCAAATAAAAAGGCAAACTAGTAAGCAAACCAAATAAAGAAAATGCACATAAAAAAAGGGTAAATGTTACAGATCCAAGTAGTTAACAAATTTGAATATTACATTACAGTTTAGAACTTGTAATATTGATACTATTGGTCCACTTTTTAAAACTAATTTATCACATTTTTCTTCATTTTAAATGAATACTCACTTTCATTACCAATTTTTATTTATTATTTATTTATTTATCTATTTATTTATCTATTTATTTATCTATTTATTTATCTATTTATTTATCTATTTATTTATCTATTTATTTATCTATTTATTTATCTATTTATTTATTTATTTATTAATTTTTTGAGACCAGGTCTTGCTATTTTTGCCCGTGGAACTGCAGGCTCACGTTGCGTATCGTATCACAGACTCAAGTAATCCCCAGCCTCAGCTTCCTAGGTAACTAGGATTATAGGCACACACCACTATGCCCAGCTATTTTTTGGGACTAGGTCTCCCCTGTGTTGCCCTGGGTGGGACTAGAACAGTGATTCCCAGACCCACAGCAACTCCATAAGCTGTCGCTTACAAACACATGTCACCGTGCCCAGCTTCATTACCAATTTTTCATTAATAATTTTGAGTTCCTATCTTGGAGTCCTTGTCCCCACATTGTATAACCATCAGGCCCTACAATACACAGTTCCTCTTTCTGATAACAACTGTACTTCTTTCTAGAGTTTATTTGTACTTGAACAGAAAGAGTTAAGATGCCAATTTTGGGCTAAGATAGAATATTAAGCATTTCATTTCTAGAAATTTTTAGTTTAGGGATAGGTAGCATTTTGTATGCAAAAGGGAAGGTACTATAAGGGAAAGAGAAAAACAGGTAACAGATACACTTGTTGCAGCTGGTCTCTGGAAAGGAAGGGGTTAAGATAAAGAAGAGAGGGACTTTCAAAAGAAGTTGCAAACAGAGCAGTGGGGGAAGGAGGAGAGGGAGTAGGCTTTGAATTAGTGTGGAGGGGCCTGGGGGAGTTCACTCCTGTGACCTTAATCTTCTTATTCATGTGGGAGGCCAGGTTATAATCTTAAGTATCAGGGTAGGTGGTTTTAGGGGTTTCCAAAGCCTGAGCAGGTCACTAATAACTGTCTTGCAAAATGAAACTGTGAAACCTCTGTGCTGGGCCTGCTTTTATCTTCCCAAACTCCACCCACTGGTTCCCTGAACTCAGAGACCCCACCATGGACTTAGCAGTGACTGTGTGAGATAAAGATTGCATTGGGGGATAACCCTATACTTGTCCTTATTCTGGTGTCTAATGATCAGAGACCACAACCGAGATAATAATGCAATGTTGGCAAGGAGACTGTTAAGTGGGAGATTTGAGTTATTACCTAAAAGAAACAAGGATTTATTTATATATGGCCTTTTTCCACACAGGATTTGAAGCAGCTTACAAGAATACATGCAATAAAATAGCAAGATGGGGTCCATAAATAAAAAATCAAGGCTGGAAAAGCCATAAAATATAGAAGAGAAGACTTCAGATGTGGCTTGTCAGTGGTTTCAAATAACTGAAGAGTTGTCATGTGGACGAGTGTTTAGAGTTTTATGGTGTGCGGGTCCAAGAGTGTGGGGGAGGGGTTGCAGTTAGGCAGAAGGCAGAAAACAGAGGGCAAGTCTGCCCAACAAGTGCAGCTGTTCCCCCAAGGAATGGAGGTCATGAGCTCCCCATGCAGGAGGCAGTTAAACTGAGCAGGGAGCCTTCCTTTCTGGCTTGCTGTGAAAGCCAGGCTGATGCAATGAGTGAAGCCTGGCCCCTGACATTTCCTTATGGCCTGCATTCTAAACATTCTTTCAAAGGAACTGCTCTTAACAATGCCCTGCAAGTAATGAGCTATTCTGGAATATTCCACACCATAACAAAAGCTTGTCAACAGTCAAACTGAGTGTTTCTATACTCATTTCTATAGTCTTGCCCCTCCCCCCTTTTAAAATGTTACTGTGAATTGCAAACCTCAAATTTCTGAAGCAGAAGTGAGTAAACTCCAAGTGGGAGGATGGGTGGAGTGAGTTGGGCATGGGTTCCATCAGCATTTCATTCCCCTTGCTCCTGAGTCATGGTTGGCACCTTGAAAAACTGGTGGATTCCATTCACTTGATGCTGTATAACAAATGACTATTGTTTTCTATCACACTAGGTTCAATCCTAGGTCGGTCCTGCAAGATAATAGTAAGCAAGGCAGACATGACCTCTGCTTTCTGAATGTTTCCATCTTAGTGAAATATGACTAATAAAAATAATCACTCATTCATGTACTGACAAATTCTGACATGCATTATGAAGGGAGGAAAGAGGCTACTGGGAGAGTGGATAGATGTAAGACCTGGTATAGCATGAAAGAAGAGTATGTTTACTGATATCCATTGAGTTCAGGAGAAGAGGGGAGCAGGGGTGAGGGTTCAGATGGAGAGGATCTCAGAGTAAGGGGACAATATGTGCAAAGACTCAGAAATGTGAGGGATCAGGATAGCCTGGGAATCTGCATTTGAAGCCAGAATGGCTGAAAGGGCATTGCAACCGGTGACAGGGTGGCATGAGCAGCCTGGGAAGGTAATCTGTGCCGATAAGCTGCACTAGGTACTTTATCTTCGTCCTACTGGTGAGCGGAAGCCTTTGTAGATTTTACCAGGAGAACATGAAGATCCTATTCATATTTTGCTGTGTGTGTGTGTGTGTGTGTGTGTGTTTAATGAAATCAGTTAGCACTGTAGTTGAGACTGATTGGAGGATGAATCAAGAATGGATGAAAATAATTGGAGGATGAACCAAGAATGCATGAAAATAATTCAGTAGGTTATATGAGTGATCAAGTGAGAGATGGAGGTGATTTGTGTTAGGGCTGTGGTGGCAAAGATGGAGAGAAGTGAATGGTTTTCCAAAGTGAGCATGGGATAAAAAGATAAATAATATTCATTAGAAGGCAAAGGTGAGGGAGAGCAGATGGATCCTATATGATTCCCAGTCTCTGTTTGGTGTACTTGGATGGGACACCAAATGAGATGGGGCTGGTCAAGACACTGGCTGGAAGTGTTTTCACTTTACCTGATTCAGGGCTAAGAGAGAGTTCAACTGATTAAAATTCAGTTCGATTCAGGGCAATTCCATCCTATTCATTTCAATTAGATTCACCTTATGGAGCAGCTGCCAAATAATTCTCCATGAGTGGCCCAGACAAATTTGAAAGGCCCTCAAGGTGGCTGTTGCTTGGATTTGATGAGTGTCCAAATAATCAAATCTCTGCAGAAGATGTGCAAGGTGCCAATAGAGATCAAATGTCAGCAGACTACCCATATCATTACCCTCCTCACTGAGGGTTTGACTGACATGTAGAAGGATTGCCCTTTCTTTATCAATAAATGGAGATAAGATACCCAGGATTAGCCTTGAGGTCACTGGGAAAGGGGTAATGGTACCTTTCCTTGGTCTCAAATGACCACATCCCATGGATGCGAGTGTATCCCCTTGCTCTTAGCCTGGGATCTTTCTCAGACTCCTGGATATGTCTTCCTCAAGGATCCTGTGCCATGTCCTTTTTCCCACAAATAACTACTTTCTAATCATTTCTAATCACTCCTTCCTGATGATTCTCATGGTGTATGTATTTTATAAGAGCTGATTGGAAAATAGCTGGGAACCTGGGAATTTTCTGGGGAGGACAGTGTACAATGTTAGTAGGTATCAGGGGATGACGGTTCTAGCCCCAAAGCTGCTCTTGCTTCCTCTGGAAGGAAGGAGCCCCAGTCTTCTCTTTCCATCTGCAGATGCATCTGGTTTCCTTGGGCTCCTTCTTTATGATGACTGAGTGCCCCACCCATTGAAGTGTCATGACCACTCTGTCCCCCACTTTACTTAGAAGCTCAGTGTAAATGCCATTATCTAAATGTAAATACTCAGGGAGAAATCGTATGCTTTATCTAATTCTGGAGCTCAATAAAAGTAATTAACCCTTGCAAACACCATTCTATTTTCAGAATGTGTTTCTTCACACATTTGCATCAGCGTTCCCACAATCATGTAGAGTAGGTGTCATGCTTCTCCCCAGCAGCTTTGCTTATACAAAGTCAGACTACTATGTAGTGCATGAGCTGGGAGGTGCACTTGAAGATGTTGTGAACAGATAGAATTTTTCCATTATCCCTTGAAGTCACACAACTTAAACAGCTGTCGATTTTTCCCCTCTTATTGGTAGCCCAGCTGTCAGCACAATGGCTAAGAATATAGGATGTAAAGGGAGAGGTCTATATTTGAATACTGATCTTCAACCTTGTTGTGTGTGACTTTGAATGACAGTTACTTTTTTATGTCATTATCTTAGATTTTATTTATTTTTGTTTGAATGATGGTTATAAGCTATGTTTTTGTAACTATAGTATAGGATCATTTGAGGAATGAATGAGTTTATGTACAAGTTCATCATATATACATTACATAAATATATGTTAATATATAGATATATTTATAAAATATGTAGACTGTACATCATGATTTGTGAAGTGAATAGATGGTTTAAAAGATGACTTTGGTGACAGATTGTGTTAGTTCTATTCCCTGGCCAAACTTCTTCGTTGTCTTCAATCTGAACAGGAGAGACAAATAACTTTGAAGTGCTTCCTGTTCCAGGTGGATTGGAAATGGCTGACTAGAATATTGTGTTGGAAAGGATTCTGAGGTTTACTATGGGATCAGCTGAAATCAATTAGCATTCCTACATGCTGTATAATTGAACCCTTTTCTGAAGAGGCTTTTGCAGGACCTGTCAGAGTCCCTGCCTTTGCCTCTCAGCCTCATTGTCTGCCTGAGGCATTTGCTCAGATTCTTTTGTCAGGACCAGTCCAGCTACCTTCAGACTAAGTACAGTTTCCAGCTCAGAGGGGCACAGCCTGCTTGGGTGAGAGCAAAGAATTTAATGAATAGGAGCTATGTATGGATGGGTTCTGACTAGAGGGGTTAGCAGGCAGGGTTTCAAAAATAACTCCACTGCAGCAACTCTGGGTAAGCCAACACATGCTGTATATTTCCATCCAAATAAAAGACATTCACTTTGAAGCCCCTAGAACAGCTGTAACTTGAGATTACCACAAATGCTTGGAAAACTGTCAGTGCTTTCTGAGTGGCAGTAGATATAGAAGCAGAAATGCCAGTAAGAATGTGAGACTGATTCTGAGAACTGAGGCCTGGGTTGGTCTTCCAAGAAGCCAGCATTCTTTAGCACTGATCTAGTGTTCAAGTGTTTTAGGGACAGTATTTCTATGAAGCTTACAAATGAAGCATTTGCTGCTCTCTCTCCTGGAAGAATTACAGACATGCAATAATTGTTATGAATGGTTGCTTAGAGCAGGACTGATCAAAGATTCCATTCTGAGATCCACAGAGAATTCTAATAGTGCACTGTTTTTCTTTTGCTTCTACCAAATTTATCAATGTCTTAGGTCATTATTTGCCTGATCACAACAACATGCGTTCATGAATATGTATCAGCTAAAATCCTGCAATTTTATGTGTTAATTTGCTCATGTCTTTAGGTGTTTACAGCAATTAAATCAGACCTTGATAAATTTAGAGGAAATAAAAAAAGCCTTGATGGGTGCTTATGTAGTTGAATTGCAGACTCAGACAAATTATATTTTGTGCAACTATTAATTCATTTACTGGTTTATTAGATATTTTTCCATTTAGTAACATTACCTCTTAGGAAAAAATAAGTAGCTTCATTGTAACTGCATCATTTGGCCTTCTGATGTTCATTTTAGCTGTGAACGCAAATATTTCTTATATAGGTTAATGTGAATGTAGGTATACTGTTCTGTTGGGAATACCTAGGAGTGCTGACATTCATTTGTACTAAATTAGGGTAGTCATAGGGCAGGCTGCATAGGTCCCATCAGTCTCATTAAGGAGGAAGGGATCCAGGAGTGGAAGGAACCCAGTGACAGCAGGGGTCACCGGTGCAGTGGTCACTTACTACCTGCTCTGGCTGCTGAGGAAAGAAAAGCTGGAATTTGTGACCATCCTGCAGAGCACAGTGGTGGGCAGTCCCAGTGGGTGATGGTCTAAGGGCAGAGCTGGGAGGAACAGGGATTGGAGTGTGGTCCAGAGAAGATGCACTGTCTAGGTACTGTCAGGTTGAGAGCAGCACTGAGACCCAAAGGAGTGAGTGGCAACAACATGGTCCCAGGCCACAACTCCAGGAGGTAACGAGGATGGGGTTGCCAGATTTAATAAAGGAAAGAGCAGGAGAGGCAGTTATATTCAGTTTTTATTAAAAAAAATACAGGTATGGCCCCTGTGATAGCTAGACATATATTAAGCATTTATTATATGTTAACGAAAGCAGCATTAACATTTGTCATGTATGTGTATGTGAGAGAAATTGTGAATAACTTTGTTTGCTTTATGACCTCATTGTTTTCATTATTTCTCTTTCTTATTATTCACTTTGTTTCATTTTTCAAGTTGAGTTGCTCTTGGTCTATATGAAAGGGGATATTTGTTTGTTGTAGTAACTGACAAAGCAGTGTGTACCAAAACAATACCATCTCATTGAGAATGAAAATTTCAGTCCTCTGAAGTGGCTATATAGATAACAGTGAACACATGAATATTTGGAAACAGCTGAATGATTGTTATCGCCTGCTTGAAAAGCCACATGAATGACTATAGTTTTCCATTTTCATCTAGATATTTCAAAATCATGTAGACTTCCAAATTTCCAAGACTAATTTCCAAGAGAGAACACCTAATCATCATGAGTAGGAGACTTTGAAAAATATTTCCAGATTTTTTTTCCAGCCAACATTTTTTTTTGCTATTTCAAGACATTTTATTGATCTTTGATTCTTATCCTACCTCCTTGCCAGTGTCTAGTATAATAGATGCTGAGTAAATGTCCAGAAATGAATGGATGGTGAATGAATACATTTTTTGTACACTAACCTCCAGTACAGAGCTTATACTAAGCAATGAAAAACTAGTTACCTATAAAGAAAGAGAACAAATATTTATTGAGTGTTTGCTATGAGAGGAACTAAACCAGATACATACAGGTGAATGTATATACATGTATATGTATTGCAGTCACCCAGTAAGTGGGCATTAGGAGCCCAGCATGCATTCACATAAACTCAGAGTGGCATCAATTGTGAACATCATCTATGAAGAGGCAGAGCTGGGATAAAATTCCTGGTCTGACTAGCTGTTATCTCATTGTCTCCATGCAGACTTCTAAGACTCATCTGTGGTAACTGTTCATGTTTTGAGTGATCTCATGTCACTTTGAGAATCTAATGAAAGCCAGAGTTCTCTCAGATAGGCAAAGTGAGAAATAACCCCAATTTTATAAATACTGGGGTCACATCAACAATCACTGGTTAAGAGGCTCCTGCTTAGAGGCCATCTTCCTTCTGGTGGAGTGGGGGTTAAAAACTCAGAGTCAGCTGGAAACTGGCTTGGCTACAGCCCTTTCTGACAATTCTCTCTAAGACCCTTCTTCATGGTAGAGAAGAGACCAGGTGTCAAAGCGCCAATGTGCTTCTCTCGTTCCTAGTGTGGTCACATAGGTGTACCATTAAACACACACTCGTTTACTATTAAAAATGAAGACTTTTTAATTCTTAGTTTTCTTCCTTCAATGACTAGAAAGTTAAAAAACAACAGTCATTCCCATGGAATTGTGTCAGGTGCCAGAAGTACAGTAGTGAACAAGACAAATATAATCCCTGCTCAGAGACAGAGGCACCATGATGTCAAAGAGGCTTAAACCTCTGGTCCCCTCACCAGCATAGCAACTTTCAAGTTAGAGTCATTAGAGTCATAAAGAAGCATCCACAGAGTCCCTCAGCCCTCAGATTTTTTTTTTGTTGTTGCTGTTTTTAATAAATATGCAAGAGTATATTTACATTACTTTTCTTAAAGAACCTGTCTCCTTCCCCTCTGTAGAAGCTTCTGGTGCAACCATCCCCATTTGGGTAGGTTGTTTATTAATTTTAACAGCTAAAGAAGAATGTCAGAGCTCTTGGTGAACTTCATAGGCTTTAATGCTCTCAGAGAATCAGGTACACAGGCATACCAGGCAAGCAGGCAGGCTAGGTAGCAGGTGAGCTCCTCCTCAGGCAGGGAGGAATCCTCAAGCTCTTTCTCTGAGCTCTCTGAAGAGCTCTTGTGCATCCTTCCATGCTGTTCTCATCCCAGGGTGACATTGCCCTCTTTTATCCTCTCCCTCCTAGGCTCAGATACACACACATATACATGTGCACACTCACTGGGCCAGGTGTGCACAATCAAGGAGAGGGGACAGTATCAAAGGTACTAGTCATAGGGTCTAATGGCAAAATACCTGACCAACTCATTTACCCTACCCTACAAAGCTCAAGCATCACAAAATCGCATCAGTCCTTGTCATTGCCCTACTGTGCTCAGGAAGGAAAGATGAGCAGGATTGAATGAAGGCAGGACTGAGGGTTCCTGGGCTGGGGGAGCAAGCTATGGCAACTGCAAGGGGGTTCAGTCTTATGTATGTGTGAGTGGTCAGTCAAGGTTCCTCTGAGGAATTGACATTTTAGTGGAGGGTTTGTTAAGTCAGAAATTGCAGTGGGAGGAGGGGACTGTGGGTGATCAGGCCTGGACAGCGAGAGGTGGAGCTGGGAACCCCACAGATGGTGAGTGTGGAGGAGGGGAGGTTGATGGGAGAGGAGGCTGCTGAGGAGATGCCTGAGGACCTCATAGGACCTGTTAAACATTTTGAATATTTTCCCAAGGACAGTGAGAAGCTGTTGAGTGTCACAGAGCAGATTTGCTTGTTTTAAAACCATTCTGCCTGTAGGGTGGATAATAGATTGTTTTGTTTTATTTTTAACCTTTAGAAACATTACCTGGAATGAAGTTATGACTTGATAAACAAGCAAAATGTTCTTTGGTGTGGTGAGAAGAAATAATTGTCTCAAAGGCTCTACAGCTGGGGGTATGAATGGAACCCAGCCAGGATCTGACATGTGAAATCCACGTGAAATTAGGGCAGCAGTGATGAGCAAATTGGGGCACTTGAGTTCCTGTTTGTAGGTGTGGGGAGATTGATTGCTTTCTGAGCACCCTTCAGACTTTCTCACTACAAGCAACCAGGATTGAGGGAAGCTCTAGAGACCCAACATCACAAATTAACGACCTGCAATGAGGATAAAGACAAGGTCTATGTCAGTATCAAAAAGTCATGCACTCCCATTAAGAAGCCATAGAGTGAAAGTGAACTTGCATATGTAAAGGCCAAAAAAACTATTTAATCTAGCAGACTGCACACAATGGACATGCCAACTTCCCCAAGCATATTACATTCATCTCTTCCTAAGAGCTTCCTCTTTTCCTTACCAGACTGGGTTGATATTGAATCAGACTTTCATGTCCTCCTGTTTGCCTAGAGTGGTTCACAGTTTGTTATCAGAGAGATAGCCTGGATACGGACTTGGCCCAGTGGTGATTTTGTCTGTGAAATTCTGCTGTAGAGTACATGGCAGACAGATGCTTTATGAATTAGATCCAAACAGTCTTCATTCTATGGTCATATCCTCCTTAGGGGCATGAAATACAGCAAAACTTGGTCACTGAGATCCACTTCAATGGCCCTGGTTTGCCAAGAGGAATCCTTGTCTTTATTTAGTGGTGGAATGATACATTATATTTTAGATGAAAATAACTGTTTAAAGGCATTGCCACTTGTAGAGGAAGCATCAGGCTCACCAATCTGTGTAGGTTCTTATTGGTTCTAGCAGTTACACAGACATACCAGGCAGGGCAGGACCAGGGCCAGGGCAGGGTTGGTGGGGCTGGGAGGCAGGCGAGCCCCCCTGCTCCCTAGGAATCTTCACATTCTTTCTCTGGATTCTCTCTTTTGTGCTCACTGTTGGTGGTCTCTTGTGCTGCTCTATGTCAAGCTCTCTGCACCCCTTTATTCCCTCTCTCCTAAGCCTAGGTGTACATGCTCACATATGCACATACCCTCTGGGCCACACAATCATGGGAAAGATGCAATACCTCAGGTGCTGGTTATACAGGCTAATGGAGGAAAAAGCTCGACTCACTACAAAAATAACAATCAATTATTCAGGGCCGGGCACGGTGGCTTGTGCCTGTAAGCTTCAGCCTATGAAGCGGCCGGGGCTAGAGATCACAGTTCGAGTCCCACCTAGGGCCCGTAATTTTTGGACCTAGTTCCAAAAAATAGCTGGGCGTGGTGGTGCGTGCCTGTAATCCCAGCTACCTAGGAAGCTGAGGCTGGGGATTGCTTGAGTCTGGTACTCCGGGCAACAAGAGCCTGCCTGCATTTCCACAGGCAAAAATAGTGAGACCTAGTCTCAAAAAAAAAAAAAATCAGTTATTCATAGTTAACTGATTGACATAAGATTTTATTATTGATGATTATAGGTAAAGAAGGAATTAGGACATTTCAGAATCACAACGGCATTTCTTATTTGCCTGCATTAAATCAAACTTGGGAAACTCAGTCCACCTCCACACTACCTATAACCTAATACAGATCTTGGTGCTTAGGGTTAGAAGATTAAATTTGGGGAAATCATGAGTAAAATTTTCAATGTTCCTACCATCCATCATGATGCTTGGAAACTTCTTAGTTTTTCTATTTCGGGAGGCATTTTAAACTTGTGTTTCTGTCAACTTGAGAGAGGGATTGAGGAAGGAAAGGCAGGAAAAGGGGCTGACATCACCTTCTGAGGGGATCAGACAGAAGTTGGGAAATCAACAGGGGGTGGAGGGAGATGGGTGAATCTGAGCTCACCAGCTGCTGCTGCCAGTCTCCACCCAGTTCTTTGAGACTTGGGACATACTCCTGCTCTCAGCACCGTTGACACTGCCTTGGGGGTGACTCTGGAGACATATCACATTGAATGATAACTGTCTCTGCCATTACCCTGAATGTCACCAGAGAAAGAGACATTTCTTCCTCCCTAGAGTACATATGATCTACTTGTGGATAACTGGACACTTGATTGTATTTTCACACCTTTCAAAAATTGGTCACAGATGAGTCACAATTTTGTCAACTTTCCAGTGGAAGTTATACTGGTTTCTCGGTATGATGTATAAAGATGAATGTTTAAAATGTGATGTCCTTTCAGTGTGACAGTTATATGACTTCTCTGTGATCAGGAAAAAATGTGCTTTAATTACTTTTTTACAGCAATAGAGGCAGAGTTGAACCATATAGATATGTTTTCACTAATTCTACTCAGCATCATATTCATTCCTTGAAATACTGAGGAACGGGCAAAGAGGAAGAGAACAAATAATGTGATTGCCCCTGGATGTGTTACATAAACTGTACAAATAATAACTTATCAAACATCAGTGTCCAAGCAATGTAAACTTCCACCTAATCTAAAATAGTATGTTCCTACTCTGAGGCCCTGCCTGGTGCCAGACATTTATTCTTAGCTACTTTAGGGTTTTCCCCCAACTTTCCTTGTAGTGTTATCTAAGTTCTCAGGGATGATGCTGATTTATTGGTAGTATGGAGCTGCAAGAGGATAGGGGGGTTATTGGGCTCTGGGCCTCAGCATTATATATGTTCAATCAGAGTTAAAAAGTGAAATGGGAAAGATTGTTGGTCCACCCACCCACATATATTGTGATTGTCTGTTCCTCCCCTTCACAAGGTCTCTGCTTGTTATTCCTGTTCTTAATTTTTCTGGAGTCACTCTGGGTGATGAGCATCACTTTGAGGCTATTGGGACCCAGAACTAGTTATTTCATCTTGACCTTAGTTCTGAAATATGATTTTTTATTTACAAAGGAGGGAAAGTGAGATTAAGATAAAGCTAAGAGCTTACTTGAAATGTTCCATCACAAACATGTGGGAGAGACCCATCAGCTTCCAACCCCCCTTGAGTCTCGCCATGGGGGTGCCCACCACTCAACTTTCCCCTGCCACTGCTAAGAAGATGCCAAGAAGTGTCACAACCTTGGCTGTTGCAGCCTTTTGGGTGATATGTAACCATTATGCACTGCTTTCTCTGCTAGTTACCTGCACACTTGTCTAGACAACCCCAATGAAATGTGGCTCCTGGAAGACAAAGATCACTTTTTGTGTTTCTTTCCACCTGATCCACTGATCACATTTCTCCATTGCAAGTGCTTAATAGATTATCAATTATAATAAAAAAAGGATGTGCTCATACATATGTCAAAGGAAAAACATTTATTCCTTCTAACTATTCTCTGCAGTTACACTGAGATGATAGCTTAGCTGGAGACACATAACCTATAGCTTATCTGCTCTCACTTTGGCTTTTTAACTCACTGACCTTAATCCACATTGGAGAACATATTGATCCAGCAGTGATGTGGCTTTACTTCAGGCCTACCTTCCTGCTCTACTTAGAGAATCTGCTGCCTTCCTGCACGCTTCTAAGACAATTTGAGTTCCCAATTTCCTGGCTCCCTGCATAGGCCTCTAGTCCCCTTTTTACTGAGAAAAGGCCTCTCGACCTTTTCTTTGCTCATTGTCTGTGGGAAGTCCACTGTTCTATTGTGTCCCTCTGGAATTCAAATGAAGTGAGGAAAGGCAAATCCAAATGAAGTAATGTTAAAACTCAACAAATGCCCACAATGCTTGGCAAGAGGGGGGTTATGAGTTAGGTGCTCTATAATGTTGTCTTTGCCCTGGTGAATGAATCCTTGTCATCAAAAGGCTAAAGGGAACTAACATCTGTTCATCTAATTTTAGGTTCAGGCACTGCCTGGGTATATTAAAAGCATCATTTCCTTTCGCTCTTAGAATGTCTGCCACTGTTCAACCCTTCTCAGAGTTGGACATTATCCAAAAGGGTGAGCGAGGCTCATATAAAAAGATAGTCTTAAAACCCTCGGCATTCATAGCTCCCACTGTAACCCCACCCCTGTACCTGGTTCTGGTCTTAAAAAGTTGAAATCACACTGATTTAAAAACATTACATAAATTTTAGGTATATCACATTATAAATCAATATTATATATAAATAAAATACTAAGTTCACCACAAAAATTCCTTTCTGTTCTTCACCAAATGATCCCTTTTACCTGATTTGTCCATTCTTTTACCCCTTCCAGTCTAATATGCACTATTTTGTTCTTAAAATCGAAAAGTTGTTTTTTGTTGTTTATTAACTTTATTTCTTATCTTCCACATGTGAGTTAAATCATAGTATTTGACTTGCTGATTTACCCAACTTAGCATAATACCCTCTAGGTCCATCCAGGTTGTTGCAAATAGCAGTATTTCATCATTTTATATAGTTGAATAATATTGTGTTGTGTATATAAGCTATACCTTTACATAATCATTTATTAATAGGTACCTTGGTTGTTTCTAGCTCTTAGCTATTACAAATAATTCTGTGATGAATATGGGGGTATATATGTAACTCTTCTAATTAATATTTTGTATTCTTTGGATAAGCATCCAGAAGTGAAAAAGCTGAATCATACACAATTTTAGTTCTCATTTTTTTGAGGCTTCGCCATACAGTCATAATCACTGCACCAATTTACCTTCCCACCATTCCATATTCCCTCAAATGCTTGTTGTCTTTAGGATTATAGCAATTCTCAGAGTTGTAAGATGTTATTGTTTTGATTTACATTGCCCTAATAATAACAGACACCGAAGAGATTTTCATGTGCCTACTGGCAATTTGCATATCTTCTTTGGCAAAATGTCTGTTCAGATACTCTGCCCATGTAGTGTATTGAGTTGATTATTTTTTCACTGTTGAGTCTTTTTGAGTTTTTGTTTGTATTTTAGATAGTAATCCCCTGTCTAATATATGATGTGCAAATATCTTCTCTCATGTTTGTTTATTTTTGGTTTTCTCCCTTATATCTGACGGTTTGATCTCTTTTCTTGATCTGCCTCCAATCTCTAGTCTACCATTGATCAGTCCAGTTTTGTCACAGACATCCACCTCAGTAAAGCTTCCAGCTTATTCTCCTCTGCTGCCTGACATTTCTGAGCATAGACTCCCCCCCCCCCCCAAACTCCTTACCTCTATTGATTTACCCTGTGGGCTATTTACACTTAATAGTCAAGGTGAACCTACCTTGATGTGTTGGTTAGTTCCATACAACAGGCACTCTCTAAGGTAAAGTCATCTGAAGATAGCAAGATTTTAAGAAACAAAGAATATTTTCCAAAGATACACATTGACACAAAGGTAACTGAATACGCAGTTAAAGCCAAAATTTGATTGTCCCTGCAGTGGAAGGAGTAACTTGAAAAAAATTGCCATTTAAATAATGTGACTTGATTGAAGAAAGTTAAGTTTATGACTTAATTTGATTATTTATAGATGTATACTGAAATCCAAAAACTGACAGTAAATACATTTTTTTAATCTACTTGAGTCCTGTAATTTCTTATAACTGACTCATATGCTTATAGGGATTGAGATTATTGATTCTCTGCAGAAGCATAGCTGTCTGATTTTAAGGATAAATATTATATAAGCATCAGAATCCAAAAAGCTCTTTTATTTCATAAAGTTCTTAACATTTTGACAAGTTAAGTACAAATGAATCATAAATGTACAGATTAAATTTCTGTTGGAATACAATGGGTTTAAATTGGAGGAGGAAAATAGTGGTCAAATGAATCTTTTTTGCTGAGTCAAGAACTTTGAAAAAAATAGCCTCATGTTTGAAAAATTTAAATTCACCCTAATAAAACCATACATGTATTTCCATAGTCTATATTCTGTTTTCATTTTACAATCAAAATAGTTTAATAGCATGTTTCAAAAGAAAATCGCACCCTTTTCCTTCTGAATGGTTTTTCTTATCTGGCATGGCATCCTATATATTTTTACTTATATTTCTCTGCTTCATCAGTTATAGTCAAGTAAATGCATAAGCTGATCAAGCCAGATAAAGACCATGACTGCCTTGTGTAGGCTTGAAGATGCACCTCTGCTCATTGCAGTTATTACATAACACGAACACTTCTTTATTGGGGTCACTGAGCAAAAACCGTCAACAAGGAACACTTCCAAGGGGTGAGAAAAATAAATTGCTGCTTACCAGATACACATCCCAGATTCCTTAATAACATGATCTGACTTTGGCTGGATGTACTGAGAAAGCAATTAAGAGGATGAAAGAAAAGTGAAGTAAGTAATCCTAAGGAAACTGTGTTACCTACTTGAGAAAAAGAAAGTAACCCTTTCAGACACAGTGAACACTGAGTCCAAGAAGGAGAAACTGCCATGTGTTTGTCGTGCCCTCTCCTGGGTGGAAAGGGCAGATATGTCACTTCTGCTGGAGCAGCAGGGTGTAGATGAGAGTCTTCTGTCTCCTGATGGTCCACATCACCCAAGCTGAAGGAGACGACTCTGCAACTTGTGTTGGTGAGCGCTGCATGATGGCTGAGCCAGGGGGCTGCTGGCAAGGGGGCAGGGCCATTGGTGAGCCTTTAAAAGGGTAGTGGGGGTGGCAGTGAGTCACATGGGCTCTCTCTTTTTTTGTGGGAGCTGACTTTGCTCCTCCCTCCCCAATGCCTGGGCAGCCAGCTGGCCTTCATGACCATGCCTCCAGGTTAGGAGCAGGGGATACCTCAGCAGCACCAGGCCTCTCCCACACCATGCTGCCACTTATAATGCAACTTCACCTCATACACCATCCACTGGTTATGGGGACCTTGTCCCTTTCCCTTTACTGTATTCTTTAGAATTGCTTTACTTTGCTTTTCTCTTTTCCTGAACCAAAGGCCCTTTTGTTTGCATTTGTGGAGACCCAGAGCTAATGAAAGAGGCTCTGATCTGTTGACAATTTTCGGCCCCTTTTCTGGTAGCACTTTCAGCAGATGAACAGAACTAGAATTGCCTTGTGAGTAAAGGAAAGGAGGCTTATGGCAGCAAGAAACAAACAGGTGAGGACTTGCAGTGGTCAGATGGGAGCTTAGCCTAGGAAGAGGGAGCTGGGTAGAGTCAAATATTTGAATGAGGCAAAGAATGGAGATGCCAATGAATAAAACGGTAAATAAGAGTCCCCTTTATTTGTTAGCTGCAATCACTTTTCTTTGATAGCACACAATCAATTGTGAGTATTGTTTCAGTTCTTGCTGTTAAGAACCATGCTGTTAAAATCATGAGTTATGACTTTGCTTAGTAGAGCAGTAAGCTTAAAGGAGTATTGAGATTAAGTACCTAGCTGACAAAGAATAGTGGAACAGAATCCATACTCAGTTACAGCAACCTTACTACTAACTTTTGACTTTCAATATCACTTTGGACACCAGCTATGTATTTGCAATATCTAGGCTGACATCTCTTTTCCCAGGCAGCCTAACCTTGTGATCTGGGTTATATCAATTTGAGAGAGAAATGGGTTAAGAAGAAATGACATAGAATCCAATCCAAACAAAATTGCAAGTAATCGTCAGTTTTGCAGAGGACTGAAAGAGAATGTAAGGATATTTGTATCTGGGTTCTGAGTCCAGGAAGGGGAAAATCCCATTAATTATGTCTTTTTTTTAATCACCTGAAGGTTGGAAAGTAGTATGAGCTGTGAATGTCACTCTTTCTTTGACCTCTTCATGTAAATTTGACCTGAAGTATAGCCAGGTTGTGTTGATAATGTTGATTTCAGAATTACCTGGAACCACAAAGAAAAACCTGTTTCTGTGTTTTGGGTGGCCTGAAAGCAATCTGCCTACTTGTTTTGCAGGTCTTGTTATCAAAAATCTCTATGTAAACTCAGCATCTGCCCTTGTTTGGCCTTGCACTCTTAAAATTTGCAGGTAGAATCTTTAACAGCAAGCATGATTAGAGTTTATAAGTGGGCAAATATTGCAATCTGATATGATGGAAACATGGTACAAAACATACTCAGTTATAAATTTTCATGCAGTCAGATAGAAAAAAAAACAAGTCCATTCCTTTAGATTTTTTGAGCAAACTGCTTTGAATATTGACCTGAATAGAAATGTCTACCATGCTCTAGCAGGCCAAGTGAAGGCTCTCAGAGTACTTTCTTTACATATTTGCATAAAACTCAACAAAAACCAAACAGAACATTGACCATATATGAAGCCTTGTAGACTTGGGTTTAAATCTCAGTTTTGTTATTCACCAACTGAGACCAGTTGCTTCTGAAATCTTTTGGTTTCATTTTCTTCTGTAAAATGGAAACAACTATCTGTGAAGACAAGAGTTAAGAGATAATGGAAGGCCGGGCACGGTGGCTCGTGCTTGTAAGCTTCAGCCTATGAAGCGGCTGGGGCTAGGGATCACGGTTCGAGTCCCTCCTGGGGCCCGTAGCGAGACCTAGTTCCAAAAAAATAGCTGGGCGTGGTGGCGCGCGCCTGTAATCCCAGCTAACTGGGAAGCTGAGGCTGGGGATTGCTTGAGTCTGTGGTACCCCGGGCAACGAGAGCCTGCGGTTCCACAGGCAAAAATAGCAAGACCTAGTC